>VYZW01010850.1:92967-110023 GCA_013401315.1 Balaeniceps rex | reverse complement strand
AACAGAAAGAGTCCAGTTTCAGCATGGGCCATCCCTACAGCCAGCACAGGCTGGCTACCAGGAACTGCAGTATCATAATGAGAGCTCCTGTAGTCTAAAAGCTGCTCAACTTCCAAGATACGTCAGTGCTTCAACCGGGAGGCTAGAGCTGTCTAGACTGCCTTCAGTAGCCATCCTTCATCCAGACTTGACCACTAAGGCACATGACTAAATCCAGACCCAGACATACAACTGGCAGGCAAAATTTAAGTGTCAGTTCTGCCGCAGGAGTGAGTTGTCTGGCTGCAGCTCACAGCAGGCCAAAGCAACAAGTTTAACGCATAGCAGGCGATCAGAAAACACACTCAGACATGAGCTTGGAGACACAAGCCAACAGTATGGATGCAGGCATAAATGATTGTTTATGGGTTGAAAAACAGACTGGAAACAGGAGGCTGTTACAGCTCAGGAGTACCCAACTAAGCTTGTTGTCTGTTGCCCTTAATTGCCAACAATCTTAACTCAAGCAGCGGTGCTTCTACAGCTAGGACAGACCATTACTTATTTCATAAATTGCTTTATTTTACTTAAAGCTTGTACTTCCCACAAAATCCTGCCAAAAGGCAGCAAGCAATGCAAGAAAGGAAGTACAGTTTTATCACTGCTTTAAAGTGTAAGGTCAGTAAGTGCTTGTGAATTACTGCAGTGGCATAGCCTTCATGAGGCTTTGGGAAACAATCTGGTAAAGGCCTAAACCCTCAGACTAAAATGTTAGAGAAGTTGGCAGATTCTGAAAACTTCAAAAGGTTTATTTCTATCCTGTTTGGAGACTGTGACCAAAATTACTAACTTCTTGCTGTCCAGCCAAAGACAGAATTTAAAGACAACTATCAAAGAAAGGTTTTAGCCTCAAGCAACAGTAAAAAACTTAAGAGATAAGTGAAGTTTTGGTTTTTGACATACAGGATATTTAAGTAAACAACCTAAATATTTGGGCAGTAGCTTTTCTCTGAATCTACTTCTGTTCAAGTATTTCATATTCCTTTCCACTATCAAGTACAGAGCACTAGCACTATTACATGTCAAGTTTCAACACCTACAACTTGAACTCCAAGAGAAGAAAATTGCTCACAAATCAAAAGTGGTGTAAAGTTTTATCATGATCCTATGCCTTACTGGATAGCACTGACATAACTTTAGCTAGGCTTTTTGCTGATAAGGGCCAAACATACTTTCATCAGGGAATCAAAGCATGGGGGGCTTGCCCATACCCAAGGATGCAGAACACCAGATCCAGATGTTATATAGATGCTCCTGTAAGTTTCCCAGGTTGAAGTTCATCAGGATTTACAATATCTGGCACTCCTCTTTCAGAATTATTCAGTACCAGGACCAGTAATAGCACTTCTTCCCATCATTAACCGTGTGCTCTCTTCCCCTTCCAAAAGCAGATGATGAAAAGCCAATTCCTAGGTTTGGCTGTGACAGCCTTGCAGTGCACCATGCCAAGATTTTTAGAGGCTATTCAAGGAGACAGAACTTACAGAAGTGAATAGCATAGGTGTGTGCTGGTTTTGGCTGGGATAGAGTTAATGTTATTCATAGTAGCTAGTATGGGGCTATGTTTTGGGTTTGTGCTGAAAACAGTGTTGATAATACAGGGATGTTTTAGTTACCACTGAGCAGTGCTTACACAGAGTCAAGGCCTTTTCTGCTTTTCACACCACCCCACCAGTGAGTAGGCTGGGGGTGCACAAGAAGCTGGGAGGGGACATGGCTGGGACAGCTGACCCCAACTGACCAAAGGGATATTCCATACCATATGACGTCATGCTCAGCATATAAAGCTGGGGAAAGAAGGAAGGGGAGACATTTGGAGTGATGGCATTTGTCTTCCCAAGTAACTATTATGCATGATGGAGCCCTGCTTTCCTGGAGATGGCTGAACACCTGCCTGCCGATGGGAAGTAGTGAATGAATCCCTTGGTTTGCTCTGCCTGCATGTGTGGCTTTTGCTTTACTTAAACTCTCTTTATCTCAACCCACAAATTTTCTCACTTTTACTCTTCCGATTCTCTCCCCCATTCCACCAGGGGGGAGCGAGCAAGTGGCTGTGTGGTGCTTAGTTGCCAGCTGGGCTTGAATCACAACAAGGTGCTTGAATTCCTGTGGGTTTTAGCACCCATCACCCACCCAACTCACTGCCAGGGAACTCGCATCAGTACCCCATGATCTGAAACATTAGTAGGGCACAGAATCTAGAATCCCAAAGAACTTCAAGTAAGGTAATCAGGCTTTCCCCCCCCTTACTTGGAAGTCATTCACTCCCCATAACTCATACACATGCCCGCAAAGCGGTTCACAGTCAGTACAGAACTGCAGCACTCTGGTTCCAGAGGCACTCATATGGAAAAAAACAGAGTAGCACAATCAATACTGAAATCTACATTCATATGGGAACAGAACCTGAAAGTACTCAGTCAATTTGAGTGAAAAACACTGAGAGTAGAATATATGTTGGACTACATCTTCTCTGCATTTGTTTAGGTGTACTGGCACCTTTCACAGCAAAACCATACACAACCTCTGTAAGACATCCACTCAGCCTTGAAAAGGATTGAAGCAGTTGACTTCAGGGCACAATCAGTTTGACTGATATGTGAACTCCATGTTGGTGGTACTTCAAGAAGCACAGGCACATCCATTGCTGACTCTACTGGAGGCTTTCCAGGCCAAGGCAGCATTGCTTCCTCAGCTGTAGACCAACAGTGTAAAAGCTGGTCTGACCAGCTGTGTTGGGTTTACATGGCAAGGCTTTGGTAGCAGCATGGTGCAGAGGTGGCCTCTGTGAGAAGTCAGGGGCTGCCCCATGCTGGACACAGCTGGTTCCACAACATACCCACTGCAGACCAAAGGTGAGCCCATCAGCCAAGTTGGTGGTGCCTCTGAAAACATACTTAAAAGGCAAAATGTCACATGGCAGAGGGGGGAATGTGAAGCCACAGTACGAACAAGGTCAGAGAAGGTGGTGCTCTAGATGCCAAAGCAAAGATTCCTCTGCAGCTCACAAAAGAGACTATGGTGGAGCAGGTATTGCCCTGCAGCCCCTGAGAGGATGCCATGCCAGAGCAGCTGGACATTTTCTGAAGGAAGCTGCAGCCCCTAGAGAGCCCACAATGGAACAGATTTCTTCTGAAAGATTGCAGCCTATGGGAAGGACCCATGCTGGAGCAGGGGAAGAAGTGAGGAGGGGTCTGGCAGCTGGGCAAGGTCAGCCAACCACACCAAGGAGAAAAGCAGAAACCTTTCCAGTTTTCAGATTGCAGGCACCGTTCTCACATTTCAGCTAAGAACTACCCATGCCATTTGGTCCTGCGGATAACTTAGTGCCATCTTGCTTGACATTGGAGGTGACTGTAGTATAAGTGAGACCTAAGAAATACAGTGATAGTTTGAAATCTAGAAAGGAAGCTTTCCCTGGCATAAATGAATAAACCAACAAATAAATCAAACAAGAGAAGGAATGGGGAATTAAGTGAATGCAAATGATTACAGTTCCATTTAATCTTGTCATGTTGACTGACACCAAGTCAGAGGTTCTGAGTTTTCCCATCTTCCCAGGAGAACTGTTGACCTTTCAGACTGATAAAGAAACATCTGCCTTTTGTTTTAATTTTCTAGCCTAAGAGCTTATATTGCAATTACCAGAGTGGATTCCAAACTTCAACTCAGACAGACACTTGCCAGTTATTCATTCAGCCCTCCACAGTTGTCTCTTTAGTAGCTTGTAGTGTTCGTTGAATCACTGCCATTTGAGTTTTAAAGTGGGATGACTTTATAATCTTACTCAAGGTCCACAAATACTTCCCCCAAAGGGGAAAATCACACTTAAAGGGAAGCTTCCCACAAAGTCAAGCTCACCATCTGAAAGCAGTAGGTCCAACTAAAACTGTTAAAGCTGAGCAGCTTCTGCATACAGCACTAGATTTAACATAGATGTTGCCCTATAATACATCTAGAAAGATTCCCAAGGGCCAGCTGTACATTCTAACCACCATCAACTGAGAACAAGATGACACTGGGTATCATCAGCTTCCTCCCCAGAAAATACCTAAGACAGAGGCATGTCTCTCCCTAAAATAAGGGGAAACTTCCTGGTGCTTTCCCTTCACTTCAGGGATCTGGAGCTCCAAGCCCAGTGCTGAAGAAGAATAAGCAGCCAGACAGCAGCTTGACAAGAGTTTCAGTTCAAGAATTGATATTGCAACCCAGCAACTGCCTTATCAGCAAAAATAAGGACAGAGATGGGGAATGAGGAAGAAGAAAGTACTCCCTACTCTTTGGGAAAGAAATTCCTCAAACCCTGTTCCCTGCCTATTTTAAGAGGCTTCCTCTATTCAGAGCCATCAAATCCCGATTGAAATTTAGTACAGGGCATTAACTAAGCAAGCTTTGTCAGTGTCAGCATTTATAAGTGCTGTCTTCAGTTAGTATCTTGTTGAATCCAATAGTGACTTCATTCAGATGCTTTGTGTAAACAATGCCTAGCACTGGTGTCAATCACTTCACAAAAAAAGGTGCCAAGAGAGTCTTGTATTTTTACATGAGCATCTGCTAGTGAAACAAAAGCCACTAGCAAGTCCCACTAAAGCAATTTTAGATAAGTATGGTTCTACCCATCTGAACACTGGCATGAGATTTAACAAGATTATCTCTTCTCACTTGATCCTAATTGGTTGCCTTAGGAAATGCATGGATATGCATGAACGTTAGTCTGCCATACAGTGAAGAGTTGACAGGCTTGGCTTAGGTTGTGTGTGGTAACCCCTAGGTTTGCTTTTAATAAATACTAACCAGAGTCAAGCCAAAGATAACACATTATTTGGTCCTCTTAATCTGTGGTGACCTCATCATGTCTATCATCAGCCCCTTCTGGCACTTCCTGAATATAAATGCTTATATTCCCCATGGTTTCATGCAAGGTGAAGATAAAGAAAGAGAAGTGAAAGTCATCTTTATCTTTTGCTCTGACATGCTGCACTTAATTATTGCACTGAATGGTTGGTTACATCTCTACACCTGAGGAGAGTTTATCAAAGCTGAACAAACTGAAGGAAAGCATGTCAGGTGGAAAATGTATGTGCAGTTTAACTTAATTTGCTTGCCCTAGTGATTTCCAAAGAAAAGCATGAATTCCTGAAGTTGGACTCACCTTTGCCAGGAGGAAGGCTTCAGGAAGGGTTCAGCAAGAACTTACCAAGTTCAGAACTGTTCTCCCACTTTCCTTGCCCTGCCTGGACAGAGGCACACACAGAGTACACTTCTTGGAGGGTGTAGAGCAGAGTTTGACAAGGGTCTGGACTTAAGGAAAAAGCTAGTCAGAAGCTTTTAATCTATAGCTATTCTCAAGGTGACACTATCAGTGGTCAGGTTAACATGGAAGTAGAGGCTCCCCACTTGAGGTCAGAAGTGGACATATTCTTAATAAAAGCAATAATGAACTAAGAGTGCAAGAGACACCTGAGAAGGTATCAAGTTTAACAGGAAAAACAGTTACTGTGGTAAGATACCTATGTTTTTTAAACATCGGGAAAGAGAGATATGCCTTTGGAACTCAATATTCTTTGCTACAGAGAAAAACCTGCTGACAGCTGAAGTTAGACATTCTATTTGGGACTGTCATTCACTCAACAGCACAAGTGTTGCTTGTGGTTTTTAAAGTTTCAACTAAAATCAAATCCTTCTCTACAAATTGCACGGGATTTTCCTACTGAAGTCTTCTCATCTATTCTGGGGCTCCTGGCAGGGGGAAGTCCCTGTGAAGCAATTGTGGAAGCTTTTTTGTTTTTACTTTGTCTTCATGCCAGCAGAACTAGAAGCAAATCTTGGAGACTTTCAGGTGAATTGTTAGAGTTCCAACAGGAAACTTAAAAACTTAGTTTACTTCTGAGACCCACCAGCTATTCAAGCTAGATCAGAGTCTCAAATCTTTGGGCTCAAAACGTACTTGTCATACAATTGGGTCAATTCTAGAGATGAAGGGCAGGTTTTAAGAATGCTCAATTTTACTCAAGTGTGGCAGATTTTTCCTCCAACTCAGTTCCAATTTCAGCACCAAAAAACCCTGGTGTTCTAGAAAACTTACTGAGATTTTTTTTTTTTTTAAGTTAACCCTACAGGCAAAACTCAATTTGGAAGTTGGGACTTTTTTTTTATTACTTTCACACAAGAACCCCCCACACATGAACCAGGATAGCTTCATGCTCCTAGGATAAGAGCTAACATAGCTACACATTATAGCTGTTTATACACCAACAGATTTTACAAAACAGAGCAGATGAGTTAAGGTGCTTTGTCCTATGGGTGCTTTTACATCCAGAGTAAAAATATGCAAACCATACACTGCAGTATGTTGATAAGCAACAGCCAGCTTCAGTTGCTATACTGCTGCCAAAGTGCTTCAGGTAAAGAAGCACGTTTTCTTTTGTGAGAAAGAAGTTGAGCTTTTCTTTACATTCCCAATCCAGCTAGTTTGGAACTCCTTTAGGTATCAATCATTCACAATAAAAATTCTGAAATTTAGATAGTCTCATTGACAACTGAGGACAAAGACAAGAAAAGCATCAGCAGCACTAGTTTCACACTGATTGGTTCCCACTTCCCATCCTATTCACCCTCAAGAGGCACCTATACTAGTGACAACATGGCAAAAGTTTAACTTGACTAGTTATTTAAATCTCCATCAGCTACCTTAAATGTAATCCTGATTTTTGCATAAGTGATAAGTGAGCTGTGAAGTTCAGGAGAGTTCCTGCAGTTAGACTTCAACAACTCTGCAAGTTTTAAGAAGGGTAGTAGCTTAGGTGACAGCTCAAGTCCAGCAGAATACTTCAGGGGAACTGAGGAGAGGACAAACCTGGTGGCCCTGGAAAACTTAAATATTCAACAGCTACAGCCAGTAACATCCAGACTACTTTGCAGCCAACTGGCCTGCCACAATGTAAGAGTCCTTAGTTTAAAAAAAGAAAACCACCACGAAGTTGGAGCATAAAGCACTTTCAGAGTTCACTGTGAAGAGAATACTCAGCTCCCTGGAAGTTCTTGAAGATGAGCATCCAAAAAAAATTTGGGCTGACATACTTCCAGACAATGGGTTTACCCATCATTAATACACCCTCGCCAGCAAAGTATGTTTATGTCCATTTTGTAAATGTCTGTAGAAATTGCAGCTACTACTCCTTCTCCAGTTCAAGCTTAAACTAGGAAGAATAAAGTGAGTGCAAGACCAGTTACTGCCACTGAGAAAACATCCTGCCTCAATGCAGCAGAACATCACTGGCTCTACAGAGCACCTAACAAGCTAAAGCCTACAGCAGACAGCTTTGACTTTCAATCCTGCACCTAAGGGTATGAGTCCTGCTCCCAAAAGTACTGGCTGTACCTGTGTAATAGTAAAGAAGGAAAGATAGCCCATGGACACTGATAAGTCAGAGGAATGCTGGTAGCAACACCAATAAAAATTCATAGCAAACTCCTTCAATGTTTACCCTCTTAGGAAAGCAAGAGCCACTTGTTTGGTAGCACAGCCACCAGCCACCACTGAAATACCTTCTTCCACCGTTAGGTATTACCTATTCATATCAGCAGTAGCCACTTTGCCATCACTTCAGATTTTACCTATAAAGCTGCAGGACAGCATCTCTAGAATAACCGAAAGCCTTTAGGTACAGCAGACAGAAGCACCATTCTCTTACAGTCAAGAAGTAAACACATGGACTTCTACACGTGAGCAGTGAACTTAAGATATCCTATCCCATGGCAACCACTTTCCGAAGCTAAGTTAAAGCTCTAGCAGCACAGATTTCTGCATCTAGCATAATTTTCAGGAATATTTCAGATGCATTGCATCTAATTGAGGGCAAATAACACCACCAGCGGCAGCACTGAGAATCCAATTGGCTACAGTTTAGTACAACAGTGGGAAAATATGGCAGCAGTGCTGCATTACTGCCTTACACCAGATCACTTACCTGGCAGAACTCCAAAGCCTTGGAGGTAGATATTGGTATTGGTTTTAAGTTAAAAGGGCGGAGTGAGTTCTTCTAGATTTACATATTTTTAGGTTAAGACACAAAAAGGGAAGCAAGTGAAGTTGACCTCTAGAACTGTGTAGCAAAAAAGCAGTGCTCGTTGCACGAACAGCCCTGTTCATTTCATAGGTATCAGTCTTTTATGGACTTCTACCTTAGAAGTATTTTGCTTCCACTAAGACTTAGAAATGTACACATTAAAACTCACCTTTCCCTTACAAGTTTAAAGCAGATTATCCTCTAGCATTCCAGACACATACACATTTTTAAAAGCTACTTTTGCACACAGCTTACCTACTTTTGCAACACTTGCCTGCTCACTTTTAAGAGCATAGGAATAAGCCAAATGCAAAGCTCCAGGCAGAAGCCAGCGAGAGTTACCACCATTCTGCATGGTAACTAGAATCAAATCAGAAATAGCTACTTGGCTCAGACAGAAACCCCTTTATCTGGCCAGTATTCACAAACTTCAACTCATTTAATATCCTCCACTTGGAAATTACACCCAAGAGCTTCTGGCTTTTTTGTTCTTAACTTGCACCTCATTCCACCAAGTATTTGTTTAAGCCTAAGTGTAGACTGCATGTAAGTCTGCTTCAAAGAAGTGGGAAAGGAAATCGTTTGACACATCAGCTAGAGTAGGCTCTTATTCATGCTACTCAAGGGAGTCTGTGCTGCAACAAAAGATGATCATCCTATCTGCTTCTGACTAGTGTGTATCTGGTACACACAGAAGCAAGATCTAGAGATGGAGTACATCTGGACATCTTTCCTAGGCATGTGTCCCTGTTGTACATTAAAGGATACCACTACCTTTACCAGGTATTTTCACCTGAGGATGCTTCCTTATCTACTTAATTCCTGGTTCACTCCCCCTCTATACCAGAAGTGGCCACACTGCTGCTTCTGCAGCCCAAGGAGCAGCTGTGAATCCACTCAGTTTCATGGTGGCCATAGAACATAAGATAGTTACTTTTACATTAAGACTGTATTGGATTGTTTTAATTTGCTGGACTGTCAAACCCTGAAGTATTAGAATTACAACTGAAGGATCAGATGATCTCAGATTTCAGGTTCTCTGTATAACCAAAGAAAAAGTTCTTAACCCAGTATTCTGGACCACCACAAGAGTATAGAACAAGCGCTATTCCATGCATCACAACAAGTCTAAGTATAGCAGCTAAGCTAGTGGACTTTTCTCATCACAAGGCAGAGTATGGCTTCCCCATGCAATTTAAGTGATTGACCTCAGTCATGGAACAGGGAAGAGAACAGCGATGGACAACATCTTCCACATTCCTTCTAGTCTATGACCCAGCTAGTGGTAACAGACAACTGGTAGCCAAGAGAAACTCTGAAACAGAATCTGCCCACTAAGTGTTTGGAAGCTCTCCTCCCTATTTGAGGATCAGCACTTCCCTCTGGATGTGATTCCAACTATTGTTAACTGGACCAGTGGCCAAGAAAAACCTCAGAAAAGCAAGTTTTCATCTGTCCTACTTCCCCATCTTCCTTATTCCTACGCACCTTCCCTTCCACTTCCTGTGATTCTTCCTAGCAGAAGCTTGCCCACAAGAAAGCCCTCACTTTTACCACCCCCTCAACCCCAGCTTTAATCAAATGTCGCAGTAGCACAGAACAGCAAGCTTCCACGCTGGAAAAGGGTGAAATTACATTCTTTCACTTAGCCATAGGACTCAAAATAGGGGAAAAATTATGTTAGGCCAATGCTCTTCCAGCAGAGGATCAGATTTAACTTTAGACTGACAAGGGCTGCCATGTAGCCTCCTGAGCCAGTCTCAATAGATTGAGTCTATGCCTTGCACAGAAAGAATGTTGCATGCAGACAGTCTGCTGCTTTCCCCTTAGCCACTCCAAGTCAAAGTGTTTGGGGCAAGGCAACCCAGTTTACAGAACCATGGCACATGGTTTGGGTCTGTACTCAAGTACTGAGCAGTGTGCTACTGCATGGCACTTAACCATGTACTACTGTCCTACTCACATTCATTCATGTTCTTCATCCAGAGGCAGTAGTTGCTCCTTAGGAACTCCAGCTCCAGCCCAGGAGAGGAGTCTGGGTGCCCATGGCAGAGTAAGTTATCTGCCTACACACACCAGTTTCTGCATGGCTTCCTCCACCTGCATGGAAGAGTCTGCCAGCAGCACTGGTGGGTAGCTTGTCTAGGCTTTGCTGCCAGACTCTACTTGACAAAACCCTGAGCCAACCTTTAATGATGCAGCCTCTGTTCCTATAGTAACTAGTGTTATTTTCCCATCTCTAGGCACAGGTACTTCCCCTGAAGGTCTACATTTGCTCTCATTTCACACCTACCACTCACTTCCCCACTACATAGCTACGTGCCACTCCAAATGAGAACACCTGTCAGTGGGCCCCCAAAAGCAGCTGGCTCAGCCACAAGCCAGTGGGAGGCAAAAATGCACAAACCCAATGCACAGGCATGTCCTCCCAAGCAGGCTACAGCTGGGAGACCACCAGGGAAGAGTTTGACAGTGCAGGCAGCTGGAGGCTTATGGAGGCTTCTAGGCTACTGCTCTGAGGACAGAAGCACAACTGCCCCAGAGAAGCCAGCACAAGAAACATCTGACAGGACAGCCTTCCACCAAGCCTGTTACTCCAGGCTGCTGCTAGTGTCTTAGCATCATCCACTCAGGCCCAGGCCAGTCTTAAGGCTACCTTGGAAGGGTCACGCAGGCTAGAATGAATCCCTTCATAAGCCAAAGCCTCTGTTTGCTCCGTCACCCCTCCCCACACTGTAGGGACCACGCTTCCAGCATGTGGGCCTTTTACTCAGATAGCACAGGCTTCCCTCAGAGCAGTTCTTGTAGGGGAGCATAACAACCATATTTGGCTGCTCAATTTTGTAAGGAACAGCATTTTACAAGTGGACAGGCCCACTATACAAGGCAATGTTTGCCTCACCAAACAAGCAGATGATTGTTCTCTAATGCTCATGAATATCATCAACATTATCTACAGTGTTACTGCAGCATCCCACAAGAGTCTAAGTTGCATGAGGAGGCTACTGTGATAAGCAGAGAAACAGGACAAGAGCCATGAGTCTGATTTCAAGGTAAGGCCTCATCCTGAGGAAGCTGACTGCTCTCAGGCTGAAGAGCTGCCAATAGCCTACATGAGGTCACATACAAAGAGCTCCTTTGTATGGTGGGTGGTTGTTTTCACTGCCCTGAGTGCAAGCTTTACACTCTGGTGTGACTAGCTATGCTTTTGTGCTGTTACTCTCCTATAGCTACAATGCCTCCCCAAAAAAAAAAAAAAGAGGGCAGAGTTGCATTCTCAGTCATCACCAGAAGGGTTTCAGTGCCAGAATACTCCCTCCTCATACCTACAGGCAGTAAAGCCACCACACACAGAGAGCTTCACAGGGCTCACATGTAAGCTCCTGAACACAAGCCTTAACTGCTTGTTAGCCAGTCAGAAAAGGGAGACAGTTACATACCACATTCATCACATCCTGATATGTTTGCTTACACAGAGAAACTCTCACACTGACCTCACACCTTACCCAGAAAGCTCCAGCGCAGAAGTGATTCACCCACAGCAATGGCAGCCTTCAGTGTTGGGGCAAGAACTTCACAAGTGGAAGAGCTTCTCACAAACAAGCATAGGAAGCTTAGAGTCCTACCAATGCAACGACAGTAGTTAAGCTTGTAACACAACAAAAAAAAGTAGGCTTCATAGTTCAAGTCGCAAGTTATAACATACGCTTCTCTGCCAAAACTTCACTTGATGACAAAGCAGTAAGCTACCACCACTGCACACCAAGCTTGGCTCAAGGTCTGCTCTGCCACAAAGTCCCTGGATGTTGCATCAGCATCAGAGACCTTTTGGCAGCTGCTAGGGGGCTCTGACAGGAAGCCATCGCGCTGTCACACAGGAGGCTAAGTGTGACAGTCAGCACAGCAGCCTTCAGGGATTAGCTTTAGTTTCACCTGTATTGCCTCCATGTTTAGCTTTTAATGGGAACATAAAGTTTATTGTGTAACACTTAACTGCACTGTCAGATGTGCCAGCCCCAGAAGAACTAAGGATTCAGCAGCCAAGTAGGAGACAAATGGGTTTTTGTTTGTTTGGGGTTTTTTGACATAGTAATGTCGCAATTAGTTTGAGATGGCAGGATAAGAACATCTAAGATATTTAAACAGCAGTATTAATATTTCAGAGCTACTATACCACTGAAATGAGGTTTACAGTCATCTTACCAATTGCTTCAGGCCATCTGGAAATGAAAGAAGCCAAGACAACATCTGCTCTGCACTGATGGCAGTGAAGATTACCTTAGCACATGACTAGCGCTAGAAACTTGAAAACTAGTCCAAGAGGTTATCATTGTAGGTGTTCCACCAGCTACAGAACTTGCTGCCACCACAGCAGAAATACATGAGCAGTTTCTTTTTCTGTATCAAATCTTTTGGTGGCCAGAAATCTTTCATTAGCAGCAGAGGTCATTAACATGAGTGAAATATTCTCATAGCCAACTCAGAAGCTCAGGCAGTTAAAACACTAACTGTAAGACTACACAGAGCAAGTCAGATCCTACAGTGTTTTCCTGTTTAGAACAGGACCTGCTGTTCCAATACATTAGTATTGGAACATAATGTTTTAACACTTCTCCACACGAGAATTAATCCTGTTCCTCAACACAGTTGCATAATGTATAAAAAGCAAGTCAGATCAGTTTCTTTGGTACACATCAAGGAATTCAGCTGTCTAACATTAAAGGTCTACATAGGAACAAGAAGAGGGAAAAATAATTAGTATAGCTCTATATACAATTAGAGTTTCCACTTAGGCAAGAACATCTCTCACCCAACAAAAACAGAGTATCTGTAACCAAAAGCTATTTGCCATAGAGTAACAAACGTGTCCTGTCAGGGGATGCTTTTCTAAAGACTTGCCTTTGGGTACTTATTCCTTCATTAAAATGAGTCTCTCTGACAGTAAGGAAGTCTAAAACATTAAAGTGCTTCAGTTGTTACTTATCAGTGTAGACATTTGCAATGCAGAGTGATGATTAAGCTCAAACCAGGAAACAAAATTCAGTCATTGAAAACCTAAGTTTCACTCTTCTGTTTTAGATCTCCTCCATATGGAGCCCTTTGCTTTATATTTTTATCATATGTCCTTTCTACTGCTTTATATTTTTTCCCCACCATGAAGAACAGTCTCCCTAATTTTAGTAGAGTATGTGTAAAGACACCTGCTTTGTGGAACCCTCCCAGCAGGGCTGCAGTGAGAATACACAGCAGAACACAGGTGCCTTGGCACAAGCTGCAATGCTGCTTGCTCCTCCAGAGGGAATGGCAAAGCTGTAGGAGCCTTTTCAGCACTTTTTATCAAGGTTCTTATTTGGGGTTCTAACTAGTAGCCAGCTGCAGCAGCTAACTCCCATTGCTCTGTGGCACTCCAGTTTATGCATTGGAATCTGTGGGTATCTTCATAGTTTTACTATCTACTACCTTCCCTTTACAACAGCATTGAACTGGAAGGTCCCCCCATCTCCAACCATCACGCCTTTTGAGGAGGGATAGGGCATGTTTCCATGCACGAAACTAGGAAGAAAGTTATAGTCACTGCCCTGCCCTCCCCTCCCATTTCTTAGTCCTCTGCAGTCACCAGCAGGTACAGATTCCCAATCTTCCAGAAATCCAGGCCCGTTCCTAGGACAGCTTTTGACAGCTGCAGTCATGTTCTGCTCCTTCTGCAAGCACCCACCATTTTCCTGTGCTATTTGTCATTACTGCCACCAACAGCTCTCTGCCATAATGGAGCAAGTTCATAATGGTCAGGCATTGTACTCAAAAAGCAGAGGGCATACACAGATGTAACTTTCTGAACTAGAAAGACAAAGGTCACAATTTATTGTCCAGATGGGGGCAAACAGTTTAATGGCACACAGTTTAGTAGCCCAATCTATTTAATCTGCTATGAGATTACTGCTCAAATGCACCACACGGTAGGAGATGCAAGAGCCACCCCAGTCAAGCTCCCCATCTATCACTTTGGGGTCAAGGAGGGGAAACAGCAAGACCTGGCTTGTCACACAACTCCAGATCTCATGCCAGCAGAGAGAGAGAGAGAGGCACACAGGAAGAGAATATGAATAGAAAGTAAAGCCCGATTATCTTTTTCCAGAAGGCAACATCCTTCAGACAGACATTTTTCCAAGTATGGTCAGCTGATTGCTTCCACAGTGCTCTTTAGACCTACAAAAGTAGAAGTGACCACGCAAATTGTGTAACACAGCAGAAGCTTTTCTAGAGTCTGTCAAGTGAGGAAACAAATCACACAACAGCCTTGGGATTCCAAGTTATTTCTAGGACACCCAAGATATTAGACTTACTATGGGGCTTCACTTGGGACAGTTGTTATTAAGTGTCAGTGGGCCACAGCATATGTACAAAAGCCAGATGTTTCCTACAGGTCATTGACACTTCCCAAGTCTAAGGGATTCATGTCACTGCTTATTGTTTTACTATAACGGGAAACAGCAAGCTTTGTACAACATCTTTTGAGAGCCAGAAGTACCTCAGCAGGCCAGTAGATACTAGCTGCACTTGTAATTTACCTTGGTATTCAAGTAATCATCTTGAACTAACTCACTTCATCCAAAAGTTTGATTCCTTACTGGCACAAGAGATGTAGATACACCTATTTCTCTTCAATACCCTTAGTTTTTCATCATTTTCTGCAAACAGTAGCAAGTCATACTCCTCTGCCTATGTATTCAGTGACAGTGCTGGCTGCCTAGTTTAGCAGCAACACTACAGTAGTAAGAGGGAAATGCAAGGAGAAAAATCAAGAACTTGCTTCAAGCATTATTGCTGCTCATTTAAACTCATCGAGTAGGATTTAAAGCTGCTGTTCACCTTTAAAAGCATTTCAGCTTGCAAATATTGTAGTTCTGGTGCTTACCATATAGAAAAGAAAGTGTGAAAGCATAAATATCACACCTAGCAATTGAACAACTACAGGATCAGACCCCAGAACTGCAACACTGACACCCCACCACACCCCCCCCACCATCCAGAGAGGGTTCCTGACAGGAATACGTTCCTGATCACAAGTCAGCATGAGAAACACTGGTGTAACTTGGTAATCATCATTAAAAAATGAATAATAAAGAATTTTCTTGTGTACATTGGAATCTAAAGTATGGCACCTTTATACTAATGACAACTCTACTGGCAATGTCTAATCTCTAGAAGACATGAAGCTCAGGGGCTTATCATAACCATCAACATGGTTGTAAATGAGTCAACCAAACTCCCCTACCTTCAAATGCACTTAAGCATGACCCTCAGAAGGGTGAGAAGTCAGGCTTCATGCGTTAAACATCCTGGAAGTTCACAGCCTTCTGTTTAAGAGCCCATAAGTTAAAACTTCAAGTTAAAACTTTAAGGCACATCTTTCTACAGAACTGTAGACATTGGTAGTCACAGCTGATATTCTCCCGCAGTCATGAAGGGAGAATTAGCAAAGTCAGAGAAACAGCAAAGTCAGTTCACTTACTGCAAGCAAAAAGTAAATCAGTAGTCCTTCGTATTTGGTTTTCCACTCTCCTGAAGTAGCTCCCATTCCAAAGACGACTCAGCACAGGGAGCAATTAAACTGCCTTGTAAAGTACAGTATATAAAAATGGCATATATGGAAACTGTTTGATAGACAGGCTCATTGTGCAATTATGCACTACCATCAGGATTTTTTATTTTGTTCTTTCAATGTTGTTTCAATTGCTCTTCATTACAGCATTTTGATACCAGTGCTGATGAAGGGCCCTAGTCATCCAGCCAGACCCTTACTTATCACCTCAAAGCTCCTCTCTATTTGGCACGACTCCAATTTTGAGGTTTATGCTTGATACCGGGTAACACGGATATATGCATAAGCACCCCTATGTTTCCCCATCCTTTAAAACAGGTCTCCAAGAATTTATGGCACACACTAGTTCTGATCTGCCACGTTCTAACAGTTGCTGTTACACATCTGGCTGTAAAAGAGGCTACACAGCACAGCTGAACACAAGGACACCAGTGCAGCCAGTACACTTTCCCTAGCTCTGAGAAGCATTTAATAGCCATCATGGTCAAACAACACTTCTATTAAAAAACTAGAACATTGCACTACAGTCCCTTACTGTTATATTTTGGCTGAGCAGAGATTCCAAAGACTCCTGGTCTTGCCTAACCATGGCATAAGTTAATTAGGTACTGCATTTCATAGCATTTCAGACTGATGGGTCAAGAATGTACATGGTCAATGCATCCAACACGCCTGCAGAGAGATCAAGTTTTTCCACTTACCCAGAGCTGTGCTTTTATTGCAGCATTGGCTGGAGAACAGCTACTGTTTTGCAGCTTTATAATTGAAAGCTCTCATGCTACTCCACAGTGGTGCTGCAGTGGTAACACTAGCTCAGGGGGAGGACCATATTTAGAAAAGATGTTGGGTTCTCCCCCAGAGCAATGTAATAGTTCGGTAAGTAAAATTAACAGTCCCAGCAAGAGTCAAACATTGTCAGATTAAAAAAACAGAGCTAGACTCCTACAGGGAGAAGTCTGGGCTGAACGCATCTAGCTTTATTGCAGGGATTCATTTAATCCCTACTTGGGAACATAAAAAGAGAAAAGTCCTAAAGCTATGTGCTGGGAACAGGGGCTACATTAAATGCAAGACGAGCAATATAAAAATACAGCCTGCTAACCTCCCCCCCTCCCTTTTTTTTCTGCAATAAATACCAACAAGTTAATACCGATGTATATACTTCGCGCATTCAGCCGGTACCCGGCTTTTAATGAGCGGGGAGGCCCTTGGCGAGGGTCTGCGCCCGCGGGGAGCGGGGCCGGGAGGCGCTGCGTGCCGGCTGCGGGGCGGGGGCGGCCGGGACTCCCCGGCGGCGAGCACCGGGGCTTCACCTGCGGCGCTGACAGGGCGCGGGGGCGGCGGG
>VYZW01010850.1:50493-92448 GCA_013401315.1 Balaeniceps rex | reverse complement strand
GCCCTCAGCGGCTGCCGGGGTGCGCGGCTGCCAGGCAGTCCCGGCGGGGCTGTGGGAGACGACCAGCCAGCGCGGCCGGCACTCGCCGTGGGGGGCTGCCGGGCTGCGCCGCTCGCCCCCTTCGCCCGCCCCAAAGCCTTGCTGGGCATCCCCGGCCCCAGCCCCGCGGCGGCGGCTGGCCCTGGCGGTGGCGGTGGCAGCTGAGCCGTGCAGTCGGGTCGGGCCGATGAGCAAGTAAATTTGGCATAGGAAGGTACTTCATGGTCCACATACGGTTTTCCTTCGATTCGGCACTCTTGGGCCAAGGCTGCTGTAGAAACAAGTTTGTGTCTCAGGGAGTGTAGGTCCTCTTGGCACCTCCATGCCTCGGCTGAAAGCACAGCTGACCCACAAGCACAGAGACTACCCGTTCCTGAAGACCTTCCCCTGCTTTCCCAAGTGCAAATGTAGCCCCACAGCCCGTTGCTCTACGTTGCCCAGCAAAGCCTAGAGACCTTCTTGTGGAGGTGATGTGCTTGGGGGCTTTGGTAATACATACCTTGCACCTGGAAAATCATCCCCAGGTCAAGTTTGATATCTCTCGAGACAGCAAGCCCTACCATCCCCAGATCAAGTTTGGTATCTCTTGAGACAGCAAGCCCTACCATCCCAAAATCAAGTCTGACATCTCTTGAGACAGCAGGACCTTCTAGGCTGCATGTGGGTCCCAGGATGTCCAAGCATAATCAGGCACTCAATAATGGGAAGCTTGGGTAGAAAGTGCATGTTGCATCACACAACAGGCAAGTGTGTGCAGCTGTGGGGCAGGAGCAGGGAAAAAATGGAGATGCATCTACAGGCAGGGCCCAGTCTCCGCAGGCATGTCTGTCTGATTAGGAACTAAAGAGAGAGCAGTACCATGGCAGTGTAATGGCAGTAAGCTGTAGACTCTGAGGAATGGAGGCAGAGAGCAATGCCAAGCCTCTGTCTACCTGCTGACTGAGTGACAGAGGTATCTTGTGAACTGAACTGACTTGCATTTACAGCGAGTCCTTCATTTTTAAATTACAAGCAGGAATTTGATGGCGGGCATGGCCGGGCAGAGGCCCAACGTTTTGCAAAATGGTATGCATGGGAGGTCACTGCTGCGCACATAGTAGTGATAATAACCTTTTCATACGACTGTTTCGTGGTGCTCTTATGGAAACACACAAGACATGCAATTTCTTCATACAATGTATTTAACTTTCTTTACTCAGTGACCTTACAAGAGGCAATACTCACACTTGTAAAAATTCCCTAGAGTCTATCCGCTAGGTATGGGGAGGGGCTGTTAACGCCCACATGAAGAACCTTGTTACACAGTAGAAGTCATATAATTCTGGCATCTTATCAGAGCAAAGCAGGGTGTTTAGCTATAGCGGTTGCTTTAATCTTTCTTTTCTTTAAAAAAAAAAAAAGTATTTATTTAAAAAATGCCAGTATGTAACATTTTGTCATTAGCCTAGGCAGGATAAACTGTTTGTTACTCATGCGGAGCTCTGCCAGTATTCATTATTCTTGGCTTGCAGATCTCTCTGGAGCTCCAAACCCGGCACACCATACAAGCCTACCGATGTACCTTAGTCCTAACCCTCACCACTCTGCTATCCTGGTCCTAAGCTTTGCCAGCTCTTCTTCAATATGGCCTGTGGTATCCTCTGATTTTCCATTTCAAAGTCTCTCTGATCCACACCTGAACTCCTGCCATTCCACATGACATGAGCAGAGAGTCCTTGAGGGGAAGAGGAGGGGGAGAGCTGGGAAATCTGAATATGAGTGTCCTTGTGTACATCAGGATCAGCTCTGTTGAGGCTGGGCAAGTTACACCAGTGCACACCCAACATCTGTGAAAAGACAGGCAGAATCTAGTACAGTTTTGTTGAGGCAGTGATCCCACCACTGGAATACCACATCACCTCATAGTTAAGTCCTGATTAAATTCCAGTCCAGATAACAATATCACACTTGTCTACATTCCCCTCTCCAATTTCATAGGGAGTTTTTTTGCATTTGACCTACTTTGTGTGATGCCTTCATGTGTTCTTTATCACTTGCACTTTAAACATGAATGTCTGTCTGTGGTGTATTTTCCACAGACAAACCCATGGATACCAGGATCTCTGCTATATAAATGCTCATTACCACCATGAAAAAAGGATTGTTTTCCTATTCCTTAACAGAGAATACCAGCTACACTGGAAGCCTACTCTCCAATGCCTATGAGGCTGTGACACCAGCAGCGTCTTAACACCAAAGTAGAAGTTCTAGAGAGCGTCAGAAATTCCCAGTAACTGAACACTTTGAGCCCTTTATGGCCAAAGCTGTTCATAACCTTGCAGCATGTACTTCCAGCCTTGACCAATATTCCCATGGCCAGATGTTTCTCTGTAGGGGCGTATATTCCCTTTGCAGATAGTAACTGCCTTAGTGCAATAAGCAGGCCAGAAGAGACTCCATAGCCTGGCCTATGTATCACAACCATTGAATTTCACTGAGCTGTTCTGAGCCCAAAAGCCTTAGCAAAGCTCCATCCAAGTGGATCCAGCCCCAGTTTAAAGACACCAACAAGAGAGATTACATGTCTTTGTTCTAGTGGTGAATCACCTTCACCATTGAAAATGAATGCCTAACTCTTCGACATACTGGGCCTGATACTCCGGTTGGTATAGGTGCACTTTACTGGTGTGTCACCTTCAAAGAAAAATCTAGGTAAATAAACCAAACTGCCCAAACAGAAGTTTTGTGCTACTAAATTGTCTGTAAATTCTCTCCAGGTTGCTGGCAAGCGGGAAGTGCCTGCTTTGGGCATTGGTGGCATTGCAGAGATGCTGATGAGACGAGAGGAGGCTAGTGTCCAAACGTAAGAGGAATTGGGCACCTAACCTTCTCGCCTGAGCTCTTCCAAAAATCCTTGCCATCACTCTGAGGATGCAGTGCCAAATGCTGCACTGGCACAGTGCCACTTCAGTCAGTGGTGTCTCACCAGCAAAGAACTTGCCCAGGGTGTTTAACTGAAAACTACAAAGAGAAAGGGGCATGGAACTAGGAGAGAAGTTGTTCTTCGTGTCCAGGCATTCATACACCAGGCCAAACATTCGGATCCTTCCAAGGAAGATGTGCCGTAATGAATTCAACTATGCAATGCTACTGGAGGTAGCACTCAAACTGGTACCGTTGGGGCTTGTTGTGTATACCAGATACAGCCTACAACTTGTACCTCTGAAGACTTACCCCAACATGTGCCTGTATGTGTTGATGATTAATATCTCGTTGCTATGGTGCACGCATATCAAGCTCACCACCACAAGCCCATGGCACAGGACGTATATATTGGTGGTCTTGACAACTGTTCAGGCAGAACTGTTTGATTGCTTTGATTATTTGCCTCTGCATCTACTTTTCTTGTCCTCGGACAAGTTTCAGAAGATCACTGTCCTCTTTTGAACAATATTGGCACCCACAACAGAACCATCATGGGATCTGTCTGCCACTGCTTCCATCAGGGAACGTATTCCCTCTTGCACACGTTTAGCAGAAATGATTACTCACACTTTCAGTAAAGAATAATCTGCTGCCTCCAAATATGAGCTAATTGCTTTTAGGGGCCAAATTAATGTTAGTGGTTCTTTTTAAAGTCAGCGGATGCTACAGTCGCTCCTGCGTCAGGTCTAGATTTAGTTCACTTTTTGTCACAAAAGGAGTAATGAAGAATATGGGGGATTTGCTGTGAGATTGATTGTTGTAGGTTGTAATGATGCAGAATTTACAGCTATTTTTTTTAACATTGTGCCTATTGAATCATTTGGATAATTATAATCAGAGAATTATCCATTGCTGCCAGGCCTTAATTGCTGAGAACCTGCAGCAGTGGAAGAGCCTTTTCTACTACTCTGACACCCCCAAATCTCCATCCAAAGACGAGTCAGGGCAGCCCAGAATAAAGAGTGAAAAGCCACAGTTGAGCACACTCATGACCCTACGCAGGTTGGAATAGCAGCCACAGGATGAGACAGTCTGTGCAGTCACCCTAAAATGAGGTAGAATACAATTTTCCCAGCTTCCCAGGCACATGTTGAATATGGAGGTAGTGGGGAGGAGTAAATTTGACTTATAATGATTATGAGGCTGGAAATCAAAACTCCTTGGGTTTGAAAGGATTCACATCGCAGCATACGGCGATTTTACAGTGTCGTGCCACTGTCAGCACAGTTGCTGCTGTGGGCGAAGTATTCACGCTTGTTACAATGTAGAGACACATTGCTATTAGCATGTCTTGGAGTGTACCTGCCCGATTATGTCAACAAAAAGGAGTCTCAGCTTCTTATGAAAGCTAATTATATATAGGCCTGAATGAAAAAGAAACCCTGTTAGTAATAATAAGTGTCCTACTGGCCTTTTCATCCTGGAAGCTGTTCACAGAACATTCACTTATACTCAAATGAAAAGCTTTGTTAAAAATGTGACAGGATTATAAGTCTTTTTCCATGAAATCCATCTAGAGTCCACCACTTTTTTCATTATACTTCATATAGAAATTCTGTGCAGAGCTTTTCTCTAGGAAGTGTATTAAATTGTGTGGGTCCTGGCTGCACTTCTTTGGTTTCCCAAAGAGTTGCTGGTAGTTCTGGTTAGTTCCCCATCACTGCCAAACCCTCACCTGTCACTAGTGCCCATCCATCTGATCCTACTACCTGGCCATACCTTCATGCCCTTATGTTATTCCACCACAGGAAGAGGCTGTTGGCCATACACCAGTATTATTATCAAAACAAAACAAAACCAAACCCAAAAAAGGAATGCAGTGAAGTGCAAGATGTAGTAACGAGGCAGTAAAGCCCATTTAAGTTTCAGTAAGTTTTTTCATGGTCCTGAAGCATGTACCTC
This sequence comes from Balaeniceps rex, assembly GCA_013401315.1. NCBI lineage: Eukaryota > Metazoa > Chordata > Aves > Pelecaniformes > Balaenicipitidae > Balaeniceps > Balaeniceps rex. The sequence continues at coordinate 87,543 of VYZW01010850.1, read as the reverse complement.
TTTTTAAGGATGAAACCTCTACAATGACCTGGCTGATGTTAGCCTGTAATCTGCCTGCTTCTTGAAAACAAGGATATTCTCCTTTTCTGCCTTTTTACTCCTACTTATGTTTTGCAAATTCTAGGGTATAATGTAGAGAATCAGTATGAGGCCCAGTGCAGTGGTGGTGAATGGTGGGTATTTATGTGGCACTGGAAAATTAAATGACTCTTCCAATAATTTATCTAGCAGATTTCTAATGTTCACTGTGCACTTTTTTGATTTTTATGAAGTAAATACAATATCATTCCAGGCTCTAGAAAGAATGCCAGTCAACCATACCTTTAACCTTTAGAATCTTCAAAAGCACTTAGGGACTTGCCAATTTCTTTTTTTATTTTGAATCAGCTATGAGATGGAAGTTGGGTTGGACTCCATATGGACTCCAGAAGAGAGGAGCTCTGTTCCAACCTCATTTATCAATCTTATCAAGGCAAGGATTCTTTCTGCTCATCCTGTCTACCTGGGTGGGATAGATGGAAAGTGGGTGGGGAAAGAAATACCTCTGTGCTGAAATTTTGAGGACTGGGTACACTGGGCTGCAAATGCAAGGGGGAGCAGGTGGTGAATCTCCCATACATGAGCACTCTCTGCCCACACAGAGTTGGCTCACCATCAAAAGTGCAAAAGAATTGCATGTGGGGGGATCATGCCAAGGCACATGGAAGGCAGGGTCTCTTGCCTGACCTCCCCTCCATGTGATCATCTACCAGCACAGACAACAGCAAAAAGGAGGAGGAAGCAGCTGAGGATCAGGCCCTGTCAGCTCAACAAGTCATGACATTGGGATTATTTTTTGTCACTTGAGAACATTTGCCTTGTCTCAGAGAGATGCTCAGATGAATGAAATAAAGTATTTTGTGTCACAGGTTGGCACCCCTCTCATCTGCCTCCCTCCATCAGCAGTTCTTATCCTCAGGAAACTCAGAATGAGAATTGTATCCTAAATGGCATGAAAGCAGCTCAGAAATGTACTTCAGCAAAGAAGCCCTGGCATCATATTAGACGCTCTTTTTCTTCTGAGTTGGGGAGGCAAAATGGTGACAAAACAGAGGGATACAAATTCTAAGATGCCTTCATCCTGCAATTTTTCATCAGGGCCAAGAGTAACACTCGTTATCGGACAGGCAAAGTTTGTTTTTTCTTCCTTAGCAGTTTCTTAGCACTGATCTTCACACTGACATGAGCAAAACTGCACTTAAATCACAGCCCTGAGAACCAGTTACATGTATCCAAAGCTGAGCAGAGTTCAAACCTCAGCCCTGTGCTGATACAGAGTCTTTTCTGTTTTAAATTGCCCACCCACTCACTATTCCCAGCTGCTGAGCCACATAACGTTCAAAGACCACACACAAGTTGCAAGAGCAATAGGGGCCTGTTGAAAATTAAAGTGCAACAGCTTAGTCAAGAGGATAGGCTCCAGCATTGCTGCTTAGAAAATGGGGGCAAGGAATGAGGACAGAAGGGCAGATGGAGACCATGGAAGATCTGTACAGAAAGTGATGGGGATCTACACCGGAGCATATTTTACAGAAATCCCCTACCCTCAGCTCACAGATCAACAGAGGCACAGAGCTTCCCATATGAAGACAGGCAAGAAGCAGCTCAGAAAAGTAGGTGGTGCTTTCCAGAGGCTAGAGATGATACTGGGGTCCCAGGGTTTGTTCTCAGCTTGGCTGTTGGCTTGCTAAAAGGACCTGGAGCCAGTCAAAAAACCTCTCTGTGCCTTATTTCCCCTCTTAAGCAAGTGTCAAGAAGTGTAAGAGCTTCATGTGAATCTTGTGCTCTCTCCCACAGCCCCCAACAGATAGTAAAACTGTCAAAGAGCTCTGGTTTCTTCTCTCCAGTGCTGCTGCTGAAGGGACCTTGCTCTGAAAAGCACTTGTTTGAATGCCATGTAGTAATGTCACCTATTCCACTTCATCCCATTGTAAGAGCACATTACCATTGAAAACCAGAGAGTGTTGTGATACTGCTCGGTGGTGACACAAAGACAGGAGCAGGTCAACACTGTCACACATCACGGTGCAGCACCCCCACTTTTAGAAGGGGCCCTTCTGCTGACCCCTAAGCTAGCATTCACAGGTTCCAAGGCAAACTGGTGAAAATCAACCTTATCCTGAATGTATCTGCTCAGATGGCCGACTTTGCTATGATTTTGCACAAAAAGAGACTGTTCACCTCAAAGCGTTTTAAAAACATTCTTAAGTTTTGTCCCGTTGCTTCTATACATAAAGAATGTGTCTTTATATGTTTATACATCAAGATTTTGTGCTTAGTCACTAACCAAGGCTAAATACTTAAAGGCTGAGTCAAGCTGTACTCTAAATATGGGCTATTTTATCCATCGCTAAATGAAACGGCTTCACTGCTGAGACAGGGCAATGTTGTAACAGCACACGGCACAAGCCGGCAGTCGGAACAGGAAACAACGAAGGCGGTTTCTAGCAGAAAGCGCTCAGGGTATTTGAAAAGGCAGACAGCCAGGGCTCTACGGGTATCATCCTACTCCCTAGTCCTCAGCTGGGACAGCAGCTTAGGAGAGATGAAAGGAGGAAAGATGAAACACAACACACCATGAATTTTCTTACTGTAACTCTGATTACTGCTAGCAAAAGAAAGCAGCCAAGGAGACGCTGGAAGAAAAGACTCACTCAAGTACCTCATACCAAATACTCTGAGATGGTGGTTTGAACCCAGAGCCACATATCACAGCTAGCATCTGTAATGATCTAAACTAGAACCGCAGATACAAAAGTGCTTGCAGCATTTTTGGGCTTTTACATTTGATCCCAGATTTGGGCTTCAGAACACGTTTGACAATAAACAGAGCAAACGATACCGAGACTGGAATTTTGGTAGTTAATGCTATTGCTCTATTAATTTTGCTACCTTCTTAAAAAAATGGTAAATGTACAAAAAATATAGGTGTACATGCATACCGCTTCCTTCTCCTGACCCCTGTCAGAAACTTGGTGCAGAAAGAAACCTTCCAGCACACAATCGCCTACAAACAGCTTTTTGAAATATCCCGCTGTGATACGTATCAACCTTTTTCTTTTGATTGATAGACTTTGCTAGGGAAACATGGCAGAACAGATGTGTGTGCATAGGTGCCATCAAACAAATTTTAACACTCTTTCTCCCCCCCCTCCCACCCACAGGCTTATAAAGTTATTCTGGAAGACACGCGAATCCTAAATAATGGGGGAGGGGAGACTGGGGATTAAGGGACATCTGAAGAAAGTAGTATAAAATTGCACGGAAAGCAAAAATCCTCCCACCATAATCTACCCCTGTCCACCCCTGTGTCAACAAATATGCAACCAATTAATGTAATTGCAGAGTTATTTATGGCGCACAGGAAAGTGTAGTCAGGGACCCTGAGAAACAAGGTTGTAGGGATAGGAACGCCTGGGTTTCCCCCTCACCCCCTCCTTTGCAGATGTTTGAGTTGACTTGTGGTGTCCATGTGTCTCATAACCAAGAGCCTGTCTACTTTGCAGCTGTTGCTTGCTGCATGGGGGTGGGTAAAGTGGATGAAAGGAGACCTGGAAAAGAGTTGGGGTCTTCTGATTTCAAACTGTGACCAAAAGATATTTGTTGGTTTTAGATATTCCCCCCTCCTTTACAGCCTACAAAAACCCCATACTTAATCCCTTCAGATGACCCCTCCGACAGCAGCAACAACATTTGAACGCAACAGGGGAAAAAAAAATCTTAGCTCTGTGATTTGATTGTTCGGGGTGACAGTTTTGTTACTGTTCAGTGCCCTGCACAAGAGAGGTTTTAATTAGAGCTATTGAGTGGTTTGAATTGGCACAATTAGGGTCAGCATTAATGATTGCTGCATGTGTTCTTTTGAACAGTAAGGGCTTTTTTTTGCCCACAGACAGGAGGGGGTAGCAGCTAATGAACAAGGAGAGTGCAAATAATCGCTGCAAAGCTGGGGCAAGTGTAATAGACACTGGGGATGAAGCGGAGAGCAGGAAGAGAGACCACAGCTTGTGGGGCTGATCCAGAAGACTTCCCAGCAGAGTGCTGAGCACCATTGGTCCCTGCTGCTTGCCATTTGCTTCCTTGGGTGCTGAGGCTGTATAAAGCACTGACAGAGGTGCGTTTCTTGCATTGCAAGGGAAGAATTCAGAGAGGCAAAGCATATGCCATGTTTTCATACTGAAAAATACAAACAGAGTTAGGAAAAAGGCTGCAGTCTGCTGAGAGCATTAGTCTGCTTCAAAAACAAGGACGTGCTCATGCAAATTGGTACTCCCATGAGTAGGCTTGTAGGGTTCACCCACCTCCCATTCACTTCAGTGGGATACTGGATCAGTTCAAAGAAACACAGCCACATAAGATATAGATATATGTACATATATATATTTGTGTACAAGCACCCCTCCTGTGTGTGTGGAAACACCTCCCAAATATGCAGAGCTGCCTTAACTTCACTGCAGGTGGATGCCAGAGCCCCACGCATACGACAGCTCTGCCAAAGGCTGCTCCCACCCCTGCTGAGAGAACAAGAGTCCTCACGGCACGTGCAACTTGACTTAAAGAGAAGACCTCCTGGGGGCATATCTATGGTCTCCTCGAACTTGCAGGTCTCCTGAAATGTGCCCATTACACAGCCTCTCCCTGACCCACATGGTCTGTGAAGGTGTGCAGAAATGCTCCTGGGTTGCAGGAGGAATACACTCCCATGCCACTCCAGCAGAGTCAAAGAGGCCTCCCTTCCACTTAGCTGCTTGTTGGAGAAAGGGCAAGTAGGTGATGGTGACACCAACCATCTGGGTGCAGGGACTGACTGGTGGCACAGGACCTGCCCCACTCCTGTGCAGAGCCTTCATTTCCTCTAGGCCATGCAGGTCCTCCCCAAACCATGAGCTTTTTTGCTCCAGGCCTGGAACAAAGCTTTCTGAGTGGTCTCCATTTGCTAAAATGAGCTTTTGCTCAGGCATTATATTAGAACCATGGGCCTCTCTGCACCTTCGAGCTACAGAAAGAGTTTGTTCACATCCCAGCTCCCCGGCATAGCGGTTCCTTGCTACCCTCCACCGTGAGCAGCAAGAGACAGCCATTCCCTGCTTACATGTGCAACACATCCTTTTTTTTCTAACTGTGGGGTGACCCTCTGATGGCTGAATCAGCCTAGAAGTCCCTTCTGGCCTCCAAAATACAGATAGGGCATCACTGGTAGCATACCTGTGGGCCAGTCTCAGGTCTGGCAGTACCAGCCGAGTCAGATGCGGGCACTGGTCTCTTGGTCTGGCCCCTGAATACCTGTGTAAGCCAGCAGGCCTGCTGTAAAATGTCATTCTAATTGCCTGCAGTAGTAATGTCTCCTGAATATGACCCAAAGATGGAGATACATTGTCAGGCACCACACATCAAAGAAAAAGTTGATTCTTCAGTAAGCTAGGCTAGTTGGTAGAGCAGAAGAGAATAGCCTCATACATTTTTCAGAAAATATTTTCAGCCAGACTTTCTGAAGCCATCCCAGAGTGTGGCCACCAACAACTAACCACTCAAATTTTTGAGGCCAAGCATTAGTACCAGCCAAGGCTGCACACCCCACCAGCGCCTTTGTTGGCAAAGCAGGTAAAGCTATGTACACAACTGGAGCGGAGAAGCTAGGTGAAATCCTGGGTGTGCAATCTCAGTTGGGAACTAGCCAACTACTTCACCTTTCATATATGCAAAAGAAGACAAAGGTGCCGAAAATATGGAAAGAATGGGACTCTCTGGTGTGGTTAAACAGAGTTTTCTGTGTATTTCTGTTAGTAGGTGTTTTCACATATCTCAGTGTCTCCCTCTCTCTCTAAACATAATCTGCTCCTCTAAAAAAAAAATACCATTTCTCTGTCTTTTTTTAAGTAGGTGATGTAAATTATATTATTCTTACTTAAGATACACAGTAGCCCAACACTTTGAGGAAATAATCACAGGCCAAGATCTTGCCGTGCAAACAGAGGACAAACAGATGATTTGTGCCCAAAGAGCTCATATCCTGTAGGCCTAAACCAGCAGAAGTTTAGTCTGCAACATGAAGATTAACCAGTGATGGTGTTGCAATCCCTTTGTAGCCTATGGATGGATACAAATCCAACGGGCACTCACAGTTAGGATAGTCTCACTTAGTTCTCGAGGTAGGAAATAGTAGCCTGAACTAGACTCCTTCACCTCAGGTGTTGGTTACCTACACATTTGTCACATCTGTGGTTTCACAACAAGTTCTTTACCTTATTACAATTTTTTTTTTTGTGGTGCTAATGCCCAAGATCCACGAGAGCCAGTCTCATAAAGGATCTTTCCTCACGTGTGCCAACCTCCAGGACACAAAGTGCCCAGCAGTGTCAGGCAGAGGGCTGCTATTGCCAGCAGGAGCTGGAGTTGAGCAGGTGGATGGCAGGAGGGCGAGAGCAGAGCTGCAGTGGCTGCTGAACCATGGCAGCAGCCTGAGGCAGGGCTTTACCCCCGGCAGCAGCATGGTCCTCTTGCAAGTGAGCAGCACAGCTGCAGGTGGCTTCATCTCACCCAGCACCCCTGAGTGGAGAAGACATCCCCCTGCCCTGAGCTGGCCAAGATGAACCGGTTCCACCAGGGCTCAGCAGAGAAGCAAAACTGGAGTGCTGGGGAAGGGCAGAGACACAGGGAGCATCTCATGAGTGCTTTCCCTTTTGCCATAGGCTGCTTTCGCCTCCTCTCCCCCAAGTCTCTCTCATAAGGACTTCAACTGTTCCCACGTCCAGCGTTTTGGTTTGGGCAGACATCCAGCATCGCTTAGCAGATCCAAAATGACACCTCACACATTCTTGAAGGTGTGAAAGAAACAACCAAGCTGAATCGTTTCACCACCCTCAGAGTACTAGAGGTGATACCGTAGACTTGCCAAGGAACATGCAAGGACATCCACAAACATTTCACGACCACCTTCTTTGAGTCTGCTTTGTTATTAAACAGCTATGGGTTTTGGCATTAGCTGGAAAGCTGAACGTGCAACTGCTCAGAGGTGACCTCTGCCTTGACTTTCCTATCATATATCCGCAAAAAGGCAAGACTTTTCAGTGAAGACTTAGATTTACATTGTCAAATAAATATATTAATAGTCTTCATATAGATAATTTACAAGTGAATAATAATGCTGCAGCCTGGAGGATAGGGATGGTGATAGCACTGCAGGCACCAGGCTGTCAGCTGGGCCCTGGCCTCAGGTTGAGCTACCTGGAAAGGGTGTGGAAGCTAATGGGTGTGAGAGTGGATGTGACATGGAAAGCTGGATGTGAGGGGGAATATTGTGAGGAGCTGGGAAAAGCTACAGATGGTGCTGTGAGGGACCGGCTGGATCCCTGAGGTGTTTAAGGGGGATGTGTGTGAGAAACAGCCGAACCACACAGATAGCTGGAGGGGAAGCACTGGGGACGTTCTGGGAAGTAGGACCTTGACAGGCCAGTGTTCCTGGTTGCCACACCGGTAATGGCACATAAGGCTGAGATAACCTGGCTAGCAGTATCAGAAATACCAAATTCAGGCATGGATATGGCAAAACTATGCCTAATGAGGGAAAAGTAGTTAGGTGCAGGTTGTCTCTTTGGATTGAGATTGAGACAAAGAAAGGGAAATGCAAGAGTGGCAAAAAGAGGGGTCAAGAAACACAGAAATGGATAGTAAGATATGCAATTCATGTGGCTGAGGATGTCTGGGAGCACTTGTCAAGCAGCCCCATGCTTGATCAGCTGGAGCCAGACAATAAACCAAACCCCTTGTTCTGGCCATGCTGGAAGAGTCAGACCTTCTTCCACCCCAGGCAGAGGACAGTGGTTGGCAGTGCAGGGGGGGGTGCTTTCATTTGCTGGCAAGTAAACACCTAGACGGACAGATTGAGCATCCCAGCATCACCATGTTGGTGTCTATTCCAGGTCTGATTGCATTAGCATCTGCCCACCACTTCATAACAGATAGGATTTAAGAGGGTTCTGGGTTTTTTGATTTTCAGTTCAGTTAATACAGATAAACTCTCAGGACTAAAGAAAGTGCCTTGTCTACCTTCAAACTCACAGGCTACACTCAAGAAAAGTGTCTTCAAGTACAATAATTTGCACTGAGAAATCAGTATTGCCTCTCCTCTGCCTTAGTGCAGGCACTGATTAGGAAATATAAAATATGCAATGAGCCTGTCTGTCTCTGAAGTGATACTTAGCAGTTCTGCAAGCACTCCCAGCAGGAGCTATAAATGCAGACTTCAAAAATGTGTCAGGAGAAGCAAGTTACTCAGAATTTACTTAATCTGAGCTTTGGCTGAAGGTTTGATAGTGTCTTATTTTACTTGAATTAGTCAACCCATCTTCAACTTAAAAGAAATACATTTTGACTTTAAGCTCCATGACATTTCATTCACCATCCTTCAGGTCACCTATAAACCAGCAGAGACTTTGCTTTTCATAATTTCTTCATGTTGGTTTTTGCCATACCACTGCATTTCTGTGCTGCAGCCAGACCAGCACAACTTGCGAGCAGACCAGCTAAGCTACAGTGATGAATGACCCCCTGGAGACTAAGCTGTGAGACATCTCTCCTTGGCCTGAATATTGAGCAGTGTATTTCCCCTCACAGCCTTTCCTCCATGTTCCCAGGTCTTCTTCCCCTGGCAGGTCCAGACTTTGTCCTAGCTTCGACCTTGTGTAGGGAAGCCAGTATCCCTCAGCACCCAGAGCTTCAGCTCTTCTCTCCTAGGGGAGACTGCTCTCCATCACTCAGGAGCTCCTGTTTCCTTGCCCTCTGCTGTAACCTCTTCTGAAGGCACCTTTTCCTCCAGCGTTGCCACAAGGAAAATAAGTTAGTCCGATTCTGTATCCAAGAGTACTCTGGAAAATTCCAGCGTTGCCAAAACACTGTCAGGGGGCTGAAAGAAGCCAAATATTTTGCTGAATGCTCTCTTGCAGAACAGAAACATGTGCAAAGCTGGACTTAGTACATCATCAAATTCATCAGATATGATAATCAATATCCACTGCAGAAGTGTTTATGAGAAAGCAAGAGAAAGCTGGGGACCTTTAGCACAGCTGGCAAAGGGAACCACCATGAAGAATTCTCCATAATTTGAACAACTTATCCAGCTGCCTTTTTATTTAATTGGAAGAAACATTTCTTTTGGCCACCCCAGGTTTTTTTCCCCACTGGTAAGGAGATTTTTCAATATTGTTGCCTTGGTGTGGGGGAAGGGAAGGTTTCTCCTTTTGTCATATCAAGCTCCCTTCTCACATGAAAGGGAAATGTCAGGCAGACAAGTCCATTTTCAGTCACGTCTGCTTCCAGAGCAGAGCTCTTCCCGTGGTTAACCAGTGGGATAGATCTGAAGACACAGCTTGGGAGGCATGTGGGTCTAGACTCAGTCAACAAGCTGATAGGCTTGAAAAAGGGCTGCTGATGTCAGGAAAAAGCAGTGAAAAGAAAAGCAACATGAACTTCATGATAATTTAGGAATACCAACAGGAATTCTGATGTAAACTGTTCAGATTTTTGTAGGTTAATCCATCACTCAATCCACAGCCACAACGAGCTTGTATGCAAGGGTTTCTGCAGCCTGGGAGGGCAGCAGATCTTCCCACCTGCACCACAACTTGATCAGCACCTTTGCAAAGGTCACAGTGCCCAGCAGCCCAGCCCCTTCACTACCGCTGTGGCCAGGCTCTGATCCCATCCGAAGTACCACATACAGCAGTGGAGCTGGCTGGAGAAGAAGCACATCCATGTATGACTTCTGAACTGCCCAGAGTCCCTCCTTGCACTGATTTCTCAGCAAGCCTGAGAACATCTCCACTTATTGGAGACCCTACAAGAAAGGGGGATTTTTCACCAGAGGAGCATACTTCATATGCAATATCAGTTTAGAGTGGTGTGAAGATTCTGTAAAAATTTGAGCTACAGCTGTGGTCTTGAGTTTAACACAGCTGATTGGGGAGTCACATCCTCACTTTCTTCAGCTGTCCCATTTTCACTGCCTGCAAATTATTGACCTTCCATTAGCCCCATCTCCTCCACTGTTGAACTAAACCAACTCAACATAGCCCTCCTTGGTGCTATGGCAGCTAGTGGCTGTAAAGCAAGATCTTGTGCAAAAAATGTAGGAAGTCATGAAAAATCAGCATTTTAGCTCAGTTCTCAGCTGGCAAACATCAGCAGAGCTGATGCTGGTGATGTGGCACCAGGTCCTTCAGCTAGGACCAAGGTCCAGGAACAAACCAGCACAATCCTGCTATCCAGGTAGCTCTGAAACAGAGTGCCTTAGGGCTTCAGCACCGTCATGATGGGGTGGCCCCAAGGAAAGCTTCCCACAGGGAGTTATGGCAGGGGCATGGATAGATGGTAGAACCTTAAATATAGTGCAAGTGAAGATCCAGTGATCCAACTGTAAGTTCAAATGAAGAGCATTTGTTGGGTCCTCTAGCTGATGAAGTATTACAGCCTTTCTGAGAAACCTGTCTTTGTTGGTGTATCAGTAGAGGTCCAGCTAGCTCATACTGTAGGATACACAGAGCCTGGCCTGGACACAGTCCTTCATAGCCTGCAGTAGACCCTAGGTCTGGTCAGGTGTCTGGGGAGCTGATCTCCTTGGCTCCTACAGTCCTCTCCCTTCCAGTGGGTAAATTAGCAGTTGGCTAGCTGCTGAGATGTCTAGCACATTACTCTCCCTCAATGAAAAGCAAAATTGGAAAGATGAGCAAATGCCTCTCAAAATAATGACACCATGCAAATGAGGCNGGAAGGAGGGGAAAAAAAAAAAAAAAAAAAAAAGAGGGCTTTTAAAGCATGAGCAGCAATTGCCCAAGCCCAGTCACCACTGCATGGAACTCAGATGCTGAGAAACAGCAATATTGCAGCAAGTTCAACATCCTTTCTGTTAAAACTGCTTAAAGCCAGTATCTTGGAATTCGTCTGGGGCAAGAAGGCTAACTCACTCTTCTGAAAAGCATCACGTTCACCTTGGCAAGAACAGCCATTAGAGAATTAACTTATTTCTGATGGTTTTGAAATGAACTACCATGCACAGCTCATAGGAAGAAAGTCCTTTCAGCATCAGCTTTCCCAAGGGTAGCTGCACTCCGAGAGGGCAGATACCTTGGTGGAGGCAGGCCAGGGGAAGAAATAATAACAGCACTGATCATCATTTTTGGAAACAGCAGTCAGTCAAGCAGGTTGCAATGCAACAACTGTAATTTGTCCCTGCTGAGGGCATGTAAGATAAGTGAGGTCATGCACGCTCTGGAGTCCTCCTAGTCCCAGAGAGAATCGAGATGAATGGCTTCAGCCGGGTACCGAGCTTTTGGGAAGCTTGTTAGGAGAGACGGTCTCATCTCAAGAGCTGCAGGATTGGACTTCCCCAGATGTACACTCGATAAAGCCTGTGGCATTATTTCTTGCTTCTTATGAATCTAGATATCACTGTTAACAGCATCTTCTGCCAACAATTTAGGTGAGTACATGAGTGTTGCCAGTTCATATTAGCACTTATGGAGTACCTTTCCCACATAGCCATTGCTGTGATTTACCAAAGAAATCATCTACAATTGCCAAAATCAGACCCAAAGGCAAAACTTCCACTGCCCAAGCATGGTATTTCTCCGTGTGACCTCAGCACCACAACACCCCTTGAAGGCAGCGATAGCCACCACCAGACTCTTCACAAAAGGATGCTTAACTAGACTGTCACGTACATGTAGGTTATTGGGCAAAATAATCAGCTAATTTTCCAACAGTGGTTAACTAAGTTCAACTCTGAATTTGAGGTGAGATTTCTACTGGGTATACTGGCCTTCATGGTTTCTGTGCTGACATTTCATGCCCCCACCTCACCACCTCTTCGTCTCTCCAAGCTGAAACAGCCTAGCGAGGGGCTGGTTCACCCTGCCTCCTGCACAGCTGTCCACGCTCCCAAACCAGTGCTGGTGGCAATACCCTTTTTCTTCACCAGGCCAGCAAGAATCCAGCCTCACCTTCACATCCACAAGTGTGTTTGCAGTCAGAATATCTTCTATTATTGTTATATTACAATATAGGCCCTTTCGGCTGCAGCGGTCTACGGAGTGCAAAGCTGTGAATCTCAGCAGGTATCTGCACAGCACCCGTGCCATGCTGCCCAAGCCACAAGACAGGCAGGGAAAGGGTTCCTAGCAAGGGAGAAAGAGCATAACAGAGTCCAGCAGCGGCACTGGTATTCACAGTAGTCCTCATCAAGTTCTGTCCTTCCCCTCGCATCATTCTCCTGGGTAGGAAAAAAGATCAGTAACCTTGTCTGCTCTCTGCACTTATATCCTCCGTTTGGATGCAGAGGGCCAGGCTGGCAGGGGGAACATAATTTAAGAGCGTCTAGCCTCGCGCTTGCTAAATTGGGCCCATTATACAATCCCCTGTCTGTATGTATCACCTTACATATAGAGTACATATCGATGAAGGGGGATTTTTGCACGCTGAATAACATCCATATGTTACCCAGGAGATATTTCCTGTTCTCGGTGCTGCTGTGTCATTAATTTTCCTGCTTGTTTTGACTGTTTATCTCTCGAGCTGAAGTGTCCAGAACCATGAAAGCCACAGCCAAGAAAAAGTCAGTAATATAAACATCATCAATATTTATGATGGACACCCAGAGAAAAGTATTCCACGATGCAATGGCTTGTTTTCCGCATAGCTCAGTTAGGGCTAGGATGCCTTGGTTAGGGCTAAGATGCCTCGGCTCCCTTCCATTTTCCTGCAAGCAGCGAGGGCACCTCGGAGCAATGAGGATTTTCTGGCCCTTTAACAATCCCCTTGTCCGCCAGACTTCCTCCTTTCATAGCCTCCATGCGCTCCCTCCCCTCTCCCCCAGGGCTAGCTAATATGTGCCAAATCCTGACACCCTGAATGGTTTCCCAACGCCGACACTAATCACGTTTTCGGGAGCAGGTCAGCAGTGAAGGAGCTGAAATTCGTGTGAAAAAGTCCCCGGGATGGCCCCGGTGCCTCACACCTGCGTGCCCTATTCATCTGCACTGTTTACACATTGTCATCCACAATTAATTCTTTCCAGGGACGCTCCACTGCCTGCCCTCCCGTTGCACAGGGACCCCATTCTGAGCTGTTGTGTCTGTTAAATTGAGCATGGGGTGCTGCGATTAAATTAAGTTTTGTGGCTCTCTCGCTCTCCCTCCCTCCCTCCCCTTCTCTTTTCTCTCAGTTAATAACGATTCCTGATGGAAGATTGCTGGCACTGGAGTAAAGAGGTAATTACGGGCACTAAAAGTAGGGGAAGAAAAGTTTCTATGTGGAAATGTGAATGGGGACATCTTTTCTGGCTAGCTGACGTTGCCCTCCACGCGAGGTGGGAACCGCAGCCCTGTGCGATGTCCAGGGTATGAGGAGGAGAGGAGGGCACGGGGCTGCGCGTGAAGGTCTCCCATAGACAGAGCACACCGGCAAAATTTGGATTTGCTAGAGTCTGTACCCTCTGGCCCGAATACAGGTTTTCTTCAGCAAGTGGCATTCCCACCTTCTGCTACAGCTGTGTTTGTGCATACACGTGGCATACACCAAGCCAGACTGCTCTTCTGTCAAGATACCAGACCCAAACACACCAGGAGAAATTCCCTGGGCTAACAGGCTTTCAAGTCATCTCCCTGCACTGACACACTGCTGCACTGGGGAGTAAAACATGGAATTAGAAGAGCTCACTGGAGATGGGGGGGGGGGAAGGAGAGAAGAGGACAGGAATTTGACCAGCTTTTGCAAAATTTCCATGAGGCAGCAGCATTTTTGCGAAGTGCTCCGCTCATGCATGGACAACTGGTTTTTATTACTGGGATGTCTGTGAAGTCAAAGAGCCATTTTTGCTCAGAACAGAAACGTGCAGCTCTCCGAGTCGGGTGGATTTGGCTTCACGCCTTCATTCAGCTGCTCGCAGGACTCACTATCGTAATCGGGCTGCAGTCCTCCGGCACAGCACACCAAGTGTCCCCACGGCAAGAAAGGGAGAGCTCAGACCCTTCCAGCCAGCAGCCTGGACTAGAGCTACAGCCAAGCTAAGGAGCAGCCTCTATTTGCTGTTTGCTCACGTCAGACAAAAAAAAAAAAAAGACCCGAGAATTGCCTTAAGTTCTGAGGCTCCAATATCCAAGACACATTAAACATAACAAAATTCATTGGCTACAAGCACAGTCTTTTAAGGCTTGGAGAATAGCAGCCTCTCTGATTTTTTATCCTATGCAAGAAAATTGCCCCTGCAAGAGAAAAATCTTTGTGTCAGCAATTAAAAAAACCAGCCTCCTCATAAATACTGCTGTAAAATATTGTTGCATGCACATTCAAAATGTGCTGGAAAGCACATGCTACATCCCCCTCTAGTGCTGAACCACTACAGAATAACAACCTAACCCTGCTAGCTGCTTTCTTCAGCTGGAGCGTGGACTTCTCTGTGGCAATCCACAATTAAGCCCCATAAACGAACCAGGAAGGTGGCTGCTGCATGTGAAGGCATCTTTACGGGATGACTGCTCTACAGCAGATGGATTCACAAGGACCAAGAAGCCTGAGAGTCCTTGAACTTGGTAAGGTTTTAATACCTCCAAAATACCAATGTGAGTCCACAGCAAATCTGTTTTGTTTTCCAAGTCTCCTTATTCATTCTGTACTTCCACTGAAAACCAGGGAGCTGTGCACATCACACACCTGATCAACACCCATCCCACGGCATCACAGGTCTTCGGTGCTTCGTACCTGGGGAAAGCAGTCCCTCCACATGCACTAGCTATGGTTATTACCCTCCCAATCATCCTCTATCACAGCAGCCATGGTCCTCCAGGCCTTATTCAGGGAAGGAGCCCACCTTAGTCAGAGAGAGAGCACCAGCTTTTGGCAGCTGCCTGTATCCTATTGCATCAGCCCCTCTCACCACCCGCACCTACAAGGACAGTCAGGCTTGACACTGAGGTCATACCAACCCTATGGGTCTCCAAAGTACCTGGCAGCTCACACCAAAGCCATTCAGACTGCAAGTCTCATTCCTCAATGAGGAAGCCAGAGAGAGGCTAGGCATCAGGAAAGGGTGCTGCGCAACAAGTGCTGGCTGATTTTGCTCACTCACAGCTTACAGCATCTGAAGAAGGTCCTGGGGGCTGGAAGGAGCAGAGGCAGGCCAGCTTCAGCAGGTCACCTGGGTCAGAGACCAGGATTCACAACCGGCATGGGCGGCAGATGCAAGTCTAGCTAGCATCAAGTAGACATGGGAGCAAGGCAATCAGCACATCACCAGCACCGTGCTCCTGCTTCCATACCTCCTCACCCAGCCAACATAGTCTGCTTGTACAGTCCTTCCAACCTGACACTACAGGCACAGAGCACGCAAATTTTAGCAACAGCCTCCTGTTAAAAACACTATCATGCAGCAGGAGAGGAGCGGCTGAGCCAGAAGCCTCCCTGTACCAGCCAGCCATGCTGCACCCTCCCAGGCCTCATCACTTTATCCAGCCTCACAGAGAAAGCAAGCCTGACCCTTCTTTCCAGCTGGGTAAAATCTGCCAAAAAACCGGCTGAACGTGGGTCTTTATAATGGAGGTGTTTGAGCAATCTCAGTGGCAGGTGTTGGGAGCAGCCCTGCCTACAAAAACTTGAAGGGAAGGCTCATATTTAAATTATTTTCCTGAAGCAGAACTACTAGTACTCTTAATATAACCATCATGAGTCCTGCAAGCTGCCTACCACCCTTTCCTCCCACTGAAACCAACGAGAGTGGAGGATGTTCAGCAAATTATACTGCTTGCCCAGTTAATAAACAATTTACAGAAGGATGCATGGTTTTGAAGTGCTCTATAAACATATATTAATCAGTCATTAAATAATTAAGATAATTCTCTGCTCTTTTTCTCTGGCACTCCCAAGTTGATAGATGTTCCTATAGCAACGGAGGAGTAGGACTGATGGCAGGGGGAATGCAGGGCTTGGGGAGGTGATGCTAGCACGGGACCTTTGCTCTCCAGCCCTCCAAAAGTCACACAGGGCAAGCGGAAGGGGGCTGCGAGAGGTGACATGCAGGAAGAAGGCTTTCAATTTTAATGGAGATTCTTATGATGACAGTCTATGCAAATAGGTACATGAAAGAGGAGAGGAAACAGACTGGGGGAAGGGGGAGAGAAATTAACCCTGGTTCAGATTTCAAAGCAAAGCCAGGAATAATTTTTGGAGCTAAGAATAGTTGCAATGCACCTTGTTCTCCTTGGGCTCAAGCCCTGCATAATCCTTAGGCTCGGAGTCTGAAATTACAGCGGGGGGGCAGGGGGAGGCCAGCCTGCGCAGTCCAGGAAATGTGGCTGTCCAGGCTGCAGCTCCATCACCTTTATGGTTCCTTTGTGTCACCAAAAGGGACTATTTAACAAAGGACTCAGCCCTCTGCTTTCGCAGGGCCCTTGCAGTTGTTTTGCAAATGAGATTGCTTGATTGGTGAGCAAAATCAGAAATCTTTTGAAGCTGTTGCCTGGGAAAGGGGGAGGGAGAAGGGTTCAATTATCCCCCACAGTAAGTAGTAGGATCTGCCCGGTCCAGTTGAGAGCTGTTGAGAATGAACCAAAGAAATGTGTGGATTGACTTTTAGGTAAAATTGTTCAGAAATCCCAGGAAGACCCTATAGCCACTTCTATAAAAAGAGCAGGGTCTGCTGATGTCCTAAGAGAAACTCCTGTTCCTGTTGCAGCCCCCTTGCCCCCCTTGGGGACAGCCCAGCCAGAGGTTGCCCCGGCTTCAGCCAGCCCCCCAGCAAGCAAGTGGGGGGTCTTTAGCTTGTTGGGGAATCTGCTCAACCCACACTAAAGGAGAGCTTCACTGCTAAGTCCAGGGGATCAGTCTGCAGCCCTCGGGGAACTTATTGGTGTAGATCATGTCAACACCTATGCAGGCACTCACTGGGAGATCTTCTTCTTTTTTGATCAGAAAACAGATTCTGCAACACAAAAAGTGCCTGTGGGAAGACAGGGATGCTGCTGACAAGAAATGATGTTTTGTTGGAGGTGAACCGGAATGGAGCACTTTTCTTCAACTACACCCAAGTTTTTCATTTTAGCCGAGTTCCACATTGAAATGATCTTTCCCAAAAAGGCCTCTCTTCTTTCCTGTGCGTGGGGCTTGCGGCTGAGCTGCATTTACTGAGAACAACGTGGACCTTGCCCAAGCTTTATGGGAGCTGGGCAGAGCTCCCAGGGAGCACAGCCCAGAGGAGAGAATGGGACCCAAACCCAAGGAAAGACACTGCCTGCTTTAATGTTAAGCAGGCTTGAAGTGAAATGTTTCATGTCAGTTCAACAAATTGAAACAAAACATTCCTACCTCAGAAACGTCAAAATGCTTCACTTTGATTCAAAAAATGTCAAAACAGAACACGGAGACATTTCTGAACATGACTGTTTTAATTCCAGGAAACAATTTTTTCCTATTTTTTTGCCCCAGTTTGTTCTGTTCTGGAAAACAGAAGCAGAAGTTCAAAATTTCACATAGCTCCACTTAGAGCTGTTTATGACAGGAAGGACCAATGTTGTCTATACGCGCGTGTGTGTGGGCACTCTCACTCGCACATGTGCACAGGGTACATGCACTGTGCCTTTCAGTGACACTCCCAGGCCCCTCTCTGGACTGATTTCACCATTCATATAGCTGCCAGGCCTCCAGCCCCATGACCGGAGGACACCCTTCAGTCTGAAGGAGGTCCCAAGTGCCTGGGCCTACCCCGTGCAAGCCTGCCGTCAAACACAAGGGGTGGCTGTCCGCAAGGTACCCTAAGAACAGAGCGTTTAGGGCTGGCACAGCCATCACTATCGTCACCGCAGGGTTCACACACAACCCAATTCCCTTTAGAGTCCTCCTGCTCTCAGCCGGGTCAGATATGGGGTTTCATCTGACCTGTTTCAGACCTAATAGTTTGGTGCCGATGCGAATAGCAAGGAACTGGTTTGAATAATCCTCTGCTTTGGGGAGCAATGCTAAAAACAGTGCTTACTGAAAGAGAAGAGGGAGGGGTGTGGGAATTTCACAACCTTAGTATAACTTGACCAGTGATCTTAATTTATATTGCTGAGGATTATGGATCCTGTCCCCCAAGCATGGTTAAGAGCATGCTAATATGGAGAACTCCTAATCATGCACTGCATGCCCAAGGTGGATTCACAGGTCTATTTTCGCCTCAGTAGGTGTAATCCTAACACTGCATCTAGTAACAGTTTGATGACTTTATGTGGACATGACTTACAGTGTTCTTGCCCTCCAGCTGAAGGATGCAAACGTGACTGCATGTGTCACCCACCCCTTGGAGAAAGTGCTCCCCCCTCTCTGCCAGGTAACAGCCAAACCAGGGAATCAAGTCTTCCCCTGTGCTAAGCCCTGCCAAAGATTTTTAGCTGTTCTGTGTCTCCCATACACTCTCTCTTTTTCCCAAAAGCTAAAAGACATCCTAAATCATCTTTGTGCATTTATTTTGAACAGTCTTTCAGTGTTGATTTCCACTCCATCGTATACCCCAGACATGGTCCCTTGATGCCAAGGGGTGAGGTGTCCACGCGTGGGTATGCCATGGCTCTTTTGCACTGGTGGGATGGTTGACAGGGCCAGACTAGCCATGTCTACCTTAGCCCTCTGGACCAAACTGGCCAGGACCGAGGCTCTGCAATCCTCTTCTGCCAGACTCTCAGCACCCATTGCTGAGGTTTCCCTGCTACAGACCAGTCTTTCCCTGGTGCCTTCACCTGGGGGAACTTTTCCATATATTGGTCTCTTCCTTATTGGGGGAAAAATCTTCTTTTAAATATTTCCCAGCAGGCGTTACTGCAAAAGCAGCAACTCTCATCAGTCCTGGACATACACTGTTACACCAGGAGAGATATTTCTCTCATTTGTATAAATAACCCCTAATAATTGAGTCTGCTAATTCTCTGATTCTCTCCGACTTTTCCAAACTCATTCACCCTCTAAGCATGTAAAAATAAACTGCAGGAACAATTCATATTGCATCTATGGCTAAACAAACTCTCTGGGGTCCGCTGTTACCCAAGCAGTACCCTCCGGGCTCATTCCCTGTGGGTTGGCAGTAGCTCAGTGCTTGCAGGCTCTCTCAGAGGCTTGGACCTGATGCAAAATCAGTCTCCTCGCTGAGACCTTGCAGTCTCTTCACGAGGCTCCTGCAAAAGCCTAAAAGGACATCCAGAAGGCCTTATCCATCACCGGGCTGTCCTGGGCTGCGAGAAGAGAGTGGATCTGAGATGGGCTGGCTTCCAGGTGATGATTGCTCCCACCTCCTAGGAACAGCTTGCAGCAGCCTTGCCAATTGCTGGGATGTATCCCTAAATATAGGAAGGTTTTAGGCTTTAAAATGCGATGCAGATGATTAAGACAGCTTCCTTTTAGGGATAGAAGTGTAGTGACATTTCGTGGAAGCAGTATATCACCTTTGAGAACCAAGGCATGCATTGTTTTAAAAATAAAAGATAATAAGATAAAATAAAAGATAATAAGATAAAATAAAGAATAACCACAGGCACAGAGGAAATCGGCATGTAGGTTATGTTCCAAAAGTCTCCTCATCTGAAGTGAAGCTTCAGATGTGCTCTGCTGCCATCATCCCCCTTGAAGATTATTTCAAGGCCGCACTAATATGTGGATCATGAGTGTGGCTGTTACCATGGGCACATATCTAATCAAATGAGGCCTAATTATGTATATTACCCAATTTGGCACTTTGAGAGCACTTCAGTGATGATTCTTCTGCTTGTCTGACAAATAACATGATTATTCAGTAAGCTGCGTATGTTTTAATGTTGCGGGTTTGTTCTTTGATAAGAAACAGTCTAGCTAACCAAAAGTGCTTTTCACTTACAAAGGCATAGCTAATATTAGCAAGCAGATTCAGTTCATTATGTTTAATAAGCTAATAAATATATTTAGGACTCTTTGTGCTATACTCAGTCACCTTTAGAAAACACTTCATCATTAGTCACCAAAAATTAAATGGTCTCTTTTTTCCAAGGATGAGAGCACTTTAAAAAGCTTCAGTTTAAGGTTATAAATTACAATGCAATTCGCTTTAAAAATAGATTTTTAAATTGATGCTTGTCTTTAGCTTTAAGGCTGAAAACAGATTCTTTATATATGTCTCAGATTTACGGGAGAAGCAAGGAATTTTTCAGGAACACATCAGAAATAAGTTGGTGATGCTCATTCTTATGCCCTCACTATATGAAAAAAGTGTAGAAGATTGCTGCTTCTCCCACCCTGCTGCAATGACCCCTGGCACAAGCAGAAAACAAGGCTTTTCCTGTGACATCCATGGAAGGAAGGAGATTGCCAGCAGAAGGACGGCGGGATGGGTAGTGACGGAGGCGTGCAGAGCTGAGCCGTGCTTTAAATAATGTGTGACAATGAGCTGGGAGACAAGGCAGGAGCCTGTCAGACTTGGGTCAGCGGGAGTCAAGCTTTCGGGGAGATGAGCAATCCTACCTGCTCAGGTACCGCTGCATGCCACATCTCGCTTTTTTTCTCTGTCTTTCTGCCAACTCTTTACTCACATAATTTTCTCCTAAGTATATTCAGGGAAAGGACAGAAAAAGGTCCCCCTGGAATTTGCCCCCACCCTGTGTTGTTTTACCTTCCATCCCCATCACACCCACACAGCTGCCAGGAGAAGGACACGTGGTCATCGGGAGAACCTGCCAGTTTGAGCAGCCTCTTCCTTCCCCTCTTCCATGCACTGAACAGATAATGCAAGGAGAAAGAGAGCTTGTAAATCACCAGGTGACCAGAAGCACACCGCCTTCTGTGCTTTTCTTCCTACGACGAGGATTCCTAAAGTCTGCAAGAGACAAATATGCAAAGCGTAGAGTTAAGATGGCGGGTGCAGGAATGAAGCAAACTGTTGAGCTGCAGGGGAACTGGTCTAACAGAATAGGAAACCACCCAAGCTGCGAGGTGTCTAGTTAAGACTAACGGTAGAAAAGCACGATCTACCAGAGTCAGTGACGACTAGGTAAGATCGTGGCAAGAGGACTGAGGAAATACCTGATGGGATGACCCATGTGGTGTCCAGATGAGAGATCACTGACACCAGTACAAGTTGTGGCAGGTTGGCTTTGGGGAAATTCTTTTGGAAACCCATTGGTGAACCCAGTTGCTGATCAGAGAGAAGACAAGGAGCCTCTGCCCTTGCAGCCCCAGTGTGGACAGGTAAAAGACCCCCAGGTCAGCGCCAGTCGCCCACTGTCATCAGCACGGGTACCCTGCCCTGATCACCAGTTGGGTGGTCCACAAGGGCACAACTTACCTGGTGTGGCCATGCTGTGTTGAGAGGTGGTGGTCCTGCTCCAGCTGGTCAATTAACATGTGAATGAGCTGGTATGATTGGTGTTTGTATGGCTGTCACTGTAACACTTAGGTTAGATGCCATTTGTGTATAATTGAAGCATTAGTAATAAAACACCTAACAGTAGTTGGAATATGGGTATCCTAGTAAAAGATGGGATCGTATCATTCAATATTCCCCATGTTGGTCGTCATCTGATTCAGCCAGCGGTCTCTCTGCAAATCAATCTTGAAGTTCCCAGCTTCCGTTGCTCTGTGACACCAGGCAGCACACGGCCTCCCCTCCCTCCCCCAGCCCCACATCATTAAAAATAATTAAACTCTTGTCCCGTGGTGTCCAGGTGTCACAAGACACCTGGTAAGTCTCACCTCTAACTACCCGCTCGGCCGTGCTGGAATAGCAGCGCTGCAGATGCTGCCCGTGGGGCTCAGCCCGCTCCCACCGAAGTGCAGGGTGAGCTGCTGGCGGAATACCCCCAGCTCTGCTCGGCTTCCCAGGGCACAGCAGGGAGCCACAAGTCGGTCAGCAGTGCCCTACCATAGGTCAGCACACCCAGCTATCTGTATTTTCCCTTGTTTGTCGTTTTCCATCAGCCTCCATTTTCCTCCAAACCTCTTTGGTGCACCAGTTCATCCAGAGGGTTTTCATTTACTCGGGCCATCCAAACCAGCAATACACGAATACCCCCCACAATCACTGCCAACAGCTCATAATACATTTTAACTGCTCCTTGGCCTTTGATGTGTTAGCCTTCTGGGCAACATTATCATTACCCTTTATATACCTCCATAGGTGAATGCAGCGCTGCACAGCAGCTTGCACATGCTAAGTGCAAGCTAGGGTTTGCTTGTATCTGAAATAAAGTGCGTCGTCCTGAGAACCATGCAAGAATTGTGCCCTCTTTGCTAGCAAAACCCTGAACAAGCCCAAAATAAACACCAATAATATCTTGGGCTCTGAGAGCTTATTTTCAAAGTGGATGAGTGGGAGGAAGAGAACAAACCAAAAGAGGCACTTACCTGGGAGAAGCTTTGGCGGGAGAAAGTAGTCCTGGTAGAGTCTGAAAGTGTGGCCACCACGTCAGCATAAGCAGATAGTGTGCCTTGCACACGTGCACGTGCTGGAAGCAAAACCACCATTTAACTGAAGCACCAGATAGAGCCAAATTCGGGAAAATATAATGGGCAATTTTTAGGGAGCCAGGGGCATTGCAGTCCCAGGCTGGGGCATTCATCACAACTTTGGAGCCATTTACGGTTTTGAGGGCTCTCTTAATGGAAATAGTTACAATTGCATTTCTCAGGGAACATAAATCAGCATGGGTGGCGTCAGGCTGACAATTTGGAAGGGCACTCAGCCCAGCTAGGAAAATGTGAAAACATTCAAAGCCCTGAAAGCTTAGTTGGAGATGGTACAGGTTAGCCAAGGGTATTCCACAGTGGCCACATGACTCACAGGTGCTTACAAGAGCGGGGTGGAGAAACAAGCTCCCTGTAATAAGCTATTTTTGTGGGAAATGATGGGTACAGAATGTTAATAGGGGTGCGCACAGTGGGGCCAGGGGGAGGTGGAGCAAAGTCATTTCTAAGAAGAGTTGTCAGAGTCCCCAAGCCCAGCCAGCGAGGGAGGAGGTCCTGGCTAGTGAGGGAGGACATCCTGGCCTTGTCCAACCAGGCTGTACCTTCTGCACTTTTCTACTGATCTTGCCATCTTCTCCGATAAAAGACGATAAATGGGTTCCCCAGTCTCCATGATCATCCTATAAGCTGCAGAACAAAGCCCTGCTCAGCGTTGCCCTCCTCCATCCAGAGAAATGATATTTTATTTTTTTAATTCAGAACTATCTTTGATTGAGCAGGCCAAAGCATGATTTCCCTATTGCAGGCATCATTCTGCAAAGGCTGCGCTGGGCTGTGCCCCTGCGGCAAAGAGCCTGGCGTAGTGAGCATGGCCAACCCCCAAAACCTCCAGTTCTGCAAGGGACTCATGCTGGATTAGACCAGGACTACCCCAAAAAGTCGGGAGGGAAGGAGAGAAAGGGGCTGCTTGCAGCATGTTGCTGCACGAGTCCCTAAAATAGGAGTGAGCCCCTCCCCACTCCCCCTGAAAGGACTGGGGGATAAATAGATCACAGAGAGGAGCTATTAAAACCAGTCCAGCGGGGACCTGGTTTCAAGCAGGGCTTGGGACACCGAACAATAGGCTGCCATTTTGAAGCAGCTAGAGCCCAGGGTGCTCGTGACGACATGGCGGAAAACACTGTCGCGGGGTACAATCCTTGCTTGCAAAATAAACGGGCCCCTGAGAGTTCATTGTGCAGCGGCTGCTGACGTGCAAAGCTAGCGCTGAAAAACATAAACTGTGTTTTCTAAAAATATAAAAGAGCAGTGCCTGAGGGAGGGTGGCTCGGGGCAGGAGAAGCAGATGGAAGAGACCGGCGTTGTCGCCGCATCCCTGCAGGATTTTCGGGAAGGCACCATGACTTTCCATGCCCCACTGAGACTACGGCCACACTGGGAGCCCCGCTCGCAGGAGCCACCACGCTGT
The DNA here is from genome assembly GCA_013401315.1 of Balaeniceps rex. Lineage (NCBI taxonomy): Eukaryota > Metazoa > Chordata > Aves > Pelecaniformes > Balaenicipitidae > Balaeniceps > Balaeniceps rex. Next base: position 63,596 of record VYZW01010850.1, on the reverse strand, counting down.
GCAAACAAGCCCCCCAGGGAAAGAGCTCCTTTCGTTTATGAGCCCTTGGGGAGATCGTATCCCTCCAGAAAGTTTTGCAGGCTGGAGATAATCCTCCGAGCAAAGCTGTCAGTTTGCAGGCTGCGACTCAGTGGGGGACGAGGGGTGCTGCTGCCCCTGGTGAGCTCCTCAGGTCCTTCCCTGCCAGGACAGCGGGCTTCGAGGCCTCGGGGAGGTTTTGCTGCCTGGCAGGTCTGAAGCACATGGCCAGAGGCACCCACGCAGGGCAGCCCCGCGTCTGCCGCTGGGGCCATCCCAGCCTCTGCCACCACCACCACCTGCAGCTGCCCTTCCAAGCCCTCAGAGATGGAGAGGGCTGCTCAGCCGCTGCCGGCTGCAGGAGAGGCCAGCCAAGAAAGAGGGGCAGAAATGGTTAAGGTAGCTGGTAAATATAATTCCCAGTAGAAAAACACAGTCTGGGCAGAGAAAAGCATCCTTTCCAGCACTGCCAACCCCACATAGTGAAAAATTATGCATCAGGCTCTAGAGAATCATGGCTTAAAAATCACAAGGGTTTTTGTTCTGTTTTTTAAAGAAAATTATAAATGTTTGAGCTTTTCCTAATTGCACTCTGGTTTCTTGAACTTTATGATCACATTTTCAAACTTTTCTCCAAGACCCTGAGGGCCACAAACGTCTACATTTTTATTATAAAATAAATTTGAGAAGCTCACCTAATGCCCACAGCTTTGGGGCAAACAGCAAAGATCAAAAGACTTACAGTAAAATGAGGAGAATAGGAAACACTGGAGATCTCAAGAACGAACACCCTGCAGTATATGTGTCTCTTACCATTTTTCTCCAGTATTGTGCAAAAACACTTTTAGAAGCTATTTTGCTGTTTTAACAAACATCACGTTGCTTAAATACTTTATTTGCCAGCGTGAAGAGCAGCTCTTCAGTGACATTTTGCCTCCGAAAACAACGTTGCTTGCAGCCAGGAACCGCAGAAAAGTTAAAACTGAGGCTGCTGTACCAGGCTATGTGGACCAGAGAAGCACACAGTTTCCAAGAGCACGTTGTGTGCTCTGGGCTGCTGCTGTTCACAGAGCCGGGAAGGTTGGGGAACATTATCCAAGGTCAAACCCAGACTTGACCTTCCATCTTTAGCCTGATCCATATGGAAACTTATTGCCCAAAAGGGGCAGGTGGGGACCATCCAACTTACTTCCTTCATCTCCAAAGGCGCTGAAAGAACCGCCATATGTCTTCACAGGGATACCTGTGTTACGGGGCAGGTTGACTGTGATAAATGTATCAGCCCGTAAAGAGCTTAGTGATCCTCCAAGATTAAAGGCTGATCTGAGTGCGGACTCACTATCGTGCCTCTTGAAAGGATCTGGCTTGTAACAGCCTGATTATCGATTGCTGCCTGTAAGAGAACGTGATACTCTCTTTTGCACTGATCCTGTTAGCTTTATTTACCGTAACACTTGCTGAAACATCCTCTTGTAGAGATAATGGCTTCCTTTTGTTGCTGTCAGAATGAACAAATGGAAATAAAAACACACCGCTAATAATTGTGTCCTACTCTAAAGCTAGACAAAAGCATTGCACTGATGGGTTTGGCTCGCCATTGCCTGGGTGCTTGGGTAAGCCCGAGCACAGGGGCTGACCACAGGAACGCCAATAACCAAAAGACAAGGTGCCCAATTCATCTGTGGAACTCAAAGCCACGAGGTTTCCACCAGCCCAGAAACTTGGCAAAACATCCAGGAGGACAAGGAATACATTTGGCTCCCAGACTGGGATCCAGTGCCCAGAGGTGCTGCTCTAGGCAGAGCTAAGCTGACGTGGGCCTAAGGAGCTGCAAAAGGTAAAGGCAGATGGTGAAGGACACAAATAAGCAAAGGTTTTTCAACACCCCTCTTGAACGTTTCGTGGCCCATCTGCACCATGCAGAAAGGCCAATGGCTCAGTTCAGGCAGGAGGCAAGAGGAATTTAGCAGGATGACACATACCAGCTCCCAGGGTGCTGGGGACCCTGAGCCTCCCTTGGACCAAAGGATGCACCTAGAGCCCATCGCACCAGGCTTCCAGCCTTCCCAGTGTTGCATCAAGGCATGGTGGAGCCCAGTACCATGTCTCCCGTCCTCCAGGGTCTTTATCCTCACCATGCCACCAGGAAGCAAAACGTGCCTTCAATCCCTGCCTGCAGAGGTGGAAGAGAGGCAGAAATTTGCTTGCCTGTGTCCTACAGCAGGGGTAAGCAAGGAAATAGATAGGTCCAGCTCTCTTCCCTTGCAAGCGAGCACCATAACTTCTGCACGTCCTGCCTCTTCAGTCTGAACCAGGGTCCCATCACAAGGGGTGCCAGCTGAAGAAAAAGGGAGCAAAATAAGTGGGGCAAAAAAGAGCAAAAGTCCCCCCAAATCCAACCTAAAAAGCAGTGGCATAACCACATCACTGAGCACTCACAAAGCTTGCCCTGTAAACAAACAGGTGACCATATCCAAGTACTGCTTTACACCCAGATATTTGTTTAGGATTACTCCACTGATTGATTGTGGATCACGTGAGAGCTTAGTCAATAGTCCAGGATGGAGCCAGACTTCAAACATCCCTTGGACATGGCTTCAGGGGCCCCACCTCAGCTGCAGTGCTACCTTGTGAAGCCCTGCTGTCCCCCGTGCCCGCTCGGGGCGCTCCCTTGGGCTGGCACGCTCGGGGTGCGCCGGTGGGCTACGGGAGCCGTGCTTTCACACCAGCCTTTTTGTGGCTGCTGAGAATCAAAGCAGGCTTCAAAGAAAACCCTTCTGTAGCTACAGTCTGCTCTGCTCATCTCTTATTAAGCTCGGATCACTTCAGGAGCTTTCCCTACTGCTCGCCCCAGGGCGATAAAGCAGGGTGCAAGACCCAGATCGACCCAGCCACCTGCTCAATGGCTTTCTTGGTCCTGAGCCTCATGACCAGGTGGCGTGCAGCTGCTGCAGCCATTTCTGCCTCTCAGGGAGCTCTTTGCTGCTAAGCAAGCTAACACGTCCTCTGCTTGAAGCTCCTAACACACCTATGGGAGGGAGAGAAGTCTTCTCTTCTAATATGCACAGTCTACAGCTTTCCTGCAAAGTCTGTGGGTAACCACAAGAGGAGGAGAGAAGAGAGACAAGATCATTTCCAGGCACTGTAGCCAGTGATGCAAGGATGCCGAAGGAGCAGACAAGAACCAGGCAAAGCCATGGGCTCCACAGTGGCAGCACCGTTTTCTTCCTTATTAGCCTTGCAACTCCAAAATGTCAGCTTGGTCCTATGAAGTCAGGTTAAACATAGCTCTGCTTTGGACTGCATTACTTAAATTATAGTTTATTTTTGTTTTCCAACAAAGATTTTTCCTCCTCATGCTGGGATGGTGGCTGAGGGCATCACAACAGAGTTGAGGGACAAGAGGATATGGAGGTCAGCATGTCAACAGATAATTTACCCAAATTGATTCACAGGTGAGGATTAAAGTTTCCAGGTGGCTAAAGCTGCTTGGTTGCTGGCTGGAGCATTGTCTCAGCAGTTCGAGGACGGTCTCCAGAGCCATGTCAGGACCTAGGCTTTGCTGGCATCCCACCAACACCTGCAAAGGCACTGAGAAGCATGGGATGCTCTCCTCTGGCACTGCACGTGTGCTGCAAAGGAACCCCCGGCTCTCCCACTGAGCCCTCGCATGCAGGCACCGAGTTGAGTGGCTCTGTGGCACTGCTGCTCTGCACCCACTGGAGAAGTCTCCCACCCAGCCACCTGAGGGCTTATTTCTAAGATTAAACCCCAGCAGTAGTTTCCATGCCTTCTCCTTGACATGGAAATTTCTGTCTCTTACCAAGGCGATTTGGCTGCCCTTCAGATGGGAGCTTGGGGAGCAACAGGAGGGGAAAGATTGGGTGATGAGTCTGCCTTTTCACAGACCTCCTGGTTCTCCCCTGGGGTTTGCATAAGGGTCTTGGACTCTTCCAGTTATCCTTGGCTATTCCTGATCACCTTATTTCTTACTTCCCACTTTCCTAGCCATCTCCTTTATTAAATCTTCATATTCATCACGTAGGAATAAGAGCTACTTCACGTCACTGATGGAGCAGTTTAAAGCTATGGAGGTAGAACTCGAGCACAATCTACCCAATGAAATTATTTAAAATATAAGCTTTGATGCAAATGAAGCACACTCACCTCAGCTCGAGGTGCAATTGCCCTTCACAGGTATACGGCATCCACAGCTGGAAGCTGGACAAGGGACTAGGGAACCTTCTGCTGCCCAGATCAGCTCTCCCAAGCTTGTGCCAAAGAGGCGTCTCACCTGACCTGGAGAACACACAGCATTTTCTGAATAGTTGTCACCCTGCAAAAGTCAGAAGAACAGCAGACAAGGCTCAATTCTCCCACAAAGCTCAGAGCAATAGCCAAGGCTATACGGATCAGATACAGGCTTAAGGAAGGTCCTGCTGGCCTGCTGACAGCATTTTACCAAAGATTCAAGGAAACTTAAGCTGTCAAATTTTTATGAAGCCGTCTTTGACATCTGGTCCCTAAGGAAATGAAACAGTCAAGATTAACTAGACCCGCTAATTACGTAGTTAACAAGTGACTACAATAGACAATAAACAATATCTCTTTTCCCACAGGGAAAAATAAGCATCACGAACATGAACACACTTCCTTCTGTGGAGTTCCCTCCCAAAAAAATCCACCCTCAAGATGAACCTGCTCCAGCACCACGCTGACACCCTTCCTGCGAGCACAGGTGGCAAAGCCAGAACCACCCTCTGTATCTGGGAACATGGGGTGCCCCCAGTGCCCCCCTCAACCCATGCAAGGATCCCCCTCCCATCAGCAGGGGGGGTTCTGCCCCAGACCTGTAGACTGCTCCTCACCAAGGGAAAACAGAGCATCTCCCACGTGTCACCATGTTGCACTGGCTGCTACGGCTCCTTAGAGAAAACCAAGCAGCTATCACAGCGGTCAGAAATCCACGGCAACCTGTGTTTGCTAACCGTAAAAATCACCCTTCTGCAGAACTGGAGCTCCCTGTCTGGAGTAACTTAAAAGCCCTTAGGGTAGTAACACCACTGAAAGGACCGGGCAGGACCCTTCCCTGCCACCAAGGCCCTTCAGGTGCTGGTGAGAAGCTTTGCTCTAGACATTAGGAGGAAGAGGCCACCTACTGAAATGTTGGTCTCAGTGGCTGAAGTGCCTCACTCATGCTCTTGGGAGTGACTTTCCTTTCTCCAGAGCTCCCCACACTGCTCGAGGCATAAGCAATGCCCACCTGGCCAGCAAGCTCAAACTTAAAACAACCTTCCTAAAATGGAGAAGAGACATCAGAGTAAGCTCATTTTTCACTGCTGTCCAACCAGAGCGTGCTCCCACCAACACTGCCGAGTCCTCTCCGGGTCTCCGGCTGAGACGAAGCCGTCAGTAAAATCAGAGGAGGGTGCACTATCCCCTCCTCTGGCTGTTTAAAATAAGTGTCACTAAACCAGACAGATGCTGGCACTGTGTCTCAGCAGGTGCTAATTTAGCCCATACGGAGTGCTCTTACATCATTTGTTCTGGGCACAGCTTAATTGCAAAATTAATTATTTTCTATCAAACAAAATTGTGTAAGAGGGTAGTCATGGGATTTTTAAGCCTGATGGATGCTAAATGGGATTTGAATAAATATAAACAACTTTGGCTCCTGTCTGTGCTCGGGACCCCTAAGAGAGTAATGCCGCCAGGGCAGGGAGCCAGCGAACGCCCGGCGGTGGGGGACAGGGCACAGCTGCTACCAGGAACGCAGAGGCACGTGGTCCCAGCCGCCCTGCCACGAGGCGCTGGGATGGGGCCCCCATCCATGCCAGGATGCTGCAGCAGACACAGATGGGCAGTGAACCCTAGATTGCACCATCACCCACCTCCAGCACATCCCCGCGGCTGCGGGAGGCCTCCAGAGCGTGCTGCTGGTATCATGGCAGGGCTTCCAGCCCCACTGCAGGGAGCTGGCAGGACCATGCAGAGCTGGGGTAGCCTCTCTAGCCTCCCTCACCCTGTCCTGCTCCAGATGTGCCCCTTCCCCGTGACACGCCGGGTAGCCATCCCCAACATGGAGCTGGCATGGCAAAACGATGGCACCTGGCATGGGGGTGAGGAGATGGGAGTGTGGCCATCACCATGGCATCAGGCTACAGCTGCCCCGGCCAACGGTACATGGCAGCTTGTGCCCAGACTGCTCCATGCCAGGTGGTGAGTGGTTTGCATCTCAAGACAAGCCTCTTCAATTTGTTCTCATTTCTGACCTATCGCAGCGGGCTCAGACACAAGCAGAGCTAACCACCACCCCAAACACACAACTTTTCCCATGACAGGGCAGACCAGACCTAGATTTTAATTGGGGGGCATCCCATTTAAGTGGGCTGCATCCTCAGGTGGTGACAGAAGTGAAAAAACACGGATAGAACCAAAACTGTGGCATGGGGGAGCCACAGCTGGAACAAGTCATGGTTGTCCCTGCAGAAGCCCTCCTTCTTCAACCCCCTGATGGCCACTCCAGCACAGTGCCCGCCATGTGGGCAGGGCTGTGGTGGGCAAACTGCCTCAAAAGCACACAGAAATGGGCAAATTGATTAGCCAAGCACATAACCGTACAGTGAGAAAACCTTACCTGAGCATTATATGGGCACCAGATGCCAAGGTCATGTCCTGGATTGTGGGCCAACATAGTGTGAAATCTGGCACGAATCAAGTCACCACTGCTCTTATCGGGCACATCTGCTGAAGTATGGCCTTTGAGTAACAGCTGGGCTGAGCTCAAGTTGTGTTAAATTCTGTAAAAACGCAGAAGAAATGACGATCCCAGCTGCAAACTGGACCTCAGCTCCCCACCAGTGAAAGGGGCACGTGAGCCATTTCATATTTATCCAGTGAATTTATGAACCTGCATTATGAAAGCGTGAAGCACTGACTCCCTTGGTGTATTTAAAAAAAATAAAGTCCACAACACAGCTCATTTCGAGCTCCAGCAGGAAGTCTGCAAACCTGTATATGGGGGTTTTTTAAATATCTGTTTTAATGTCTCACATTTGTTAAGCATCCTGTGATGCCTTTTGTATTAGACCATATCTCTGAATTTGGGAGTATCTGGCTTAATAAAAATGATCTAAGCGATGCTACAGTGAGACTTGTTTTAGGAGGTCTTCTACCCTGAGAGCGACGAGGCTCTGGGCATGCAACCACTGCCCTCAAGTGGCATGAGCTGTGCAGGACCTTTCACGAAGCTACTCAGCTTTACGCCGAGCAAGGGCACAGGCAAAGGCAAAGAGGCCTTTGCGCTGGGGGAAAGCTGTTTGAGCATATTTGGACTGTGAGGGGCAAAAAAGGAGACCATTTAAAGAACATCTAGAAATTTACCTTTTAAGAACTGAGCCCAGGTCAAAGGAAGGAAAAGGCACGCTTTGCCTAGGGATGAAACTAGGGGCTCCCTTGCCGAGAAGGCAGCTCCACCGAGGCCAAAGCCTCCTCTGAACCGAGGTAGATGACATGGCCACCAGGTCAGCAGCAGCCCATCGCAGGCTGCCAGCAGAATGCCCGTGCACCACCCAGGCCCCACTGCCTCCCGGCATAGGAGCCTGCTCCTTCCTCCAGCCACACTCCTCGGTGGTCCCACCTCCCAGGTCCCACCACAGTGAGCAGTGGCTTTAGAGCCGACATGTGGCTCTTCAGCCACGTCTGAACGCAAACCCCCAGCTCCAGTGCCTGTGTAAAACAACTGGACGTCCCCAGCGTGAATCAGGGCGAAATAATGATCCTAATTTATCCTGCTTCTCTCAACCAGTCTCTCCCTTGGTTCCCATGGCATTTCCTGTGTTAACTACAGGGAACCAGCAGGAACACTTGAAAAGCCAAAAACTAGCAGGCATTTTTTTAATTATTGGGATAGTTGAAACATTCTTCTACAGCCCTGCAAAGACAAAGGGTGAGAGCATTACAACATTGCTGTTTTAAAACCCTGAGCTGCACTGAGCTTGCCAGGGGGGTCTGAGCACTGCCGAGGCAGTGATGCTTTATAATCACTTAATTGTTTGACTTGACCTTTCTCACATCTTCTGACAAAATTCAGTGCACAGCTAAAAGGCAAACACAGTGAAAACAAGCATTTCCTTAGGATGACTGGGGATCTATGGGAGAAAAAACTGAAGGGAGGGAAAGAAAGAGAGAAGGAATTGCCGTGGGCTTTGCTCCTGTGTTTTCTCCTAATTCCTATGGGCCTTGCTCATGTGCTACTTGGGCAGCCTTTACTTGTGCCTGGAAATCTTGCAGATGCCCAAGGAAAAATGAAACATGTGCAGTACCGCAGGCCACCTGCTCCTGCTTGCTTAGCCAGGGCCCAAGCAACGGGGCTGGGCAGTACCCTTTGCCACCACAGTGACAGAAAGGTCTCAAAGCAGCACCTGCGGTTTATGGGAAGGACCCTTGTTCTCGAGCATGGTGGTGTGGTGCTCACAAGGGTGCAGGAGAAGCCGTGGGCATGGACGTACAGAGCCACCGGCAGTTGCTGGCACAGCTCTGTCCTGCGCTGCTGCAGGCACCGCTGCCTGCCCAATGGGGGATGCCCGTGCTGGGCTCCAGAGCTGTTGCTGATGCTTTTCCATCCTGGCTGCCAGCCTGGAAAACAAAGTTCCCAGTCAAAGTGAGAGCAAGTGGGGAAGAACAGCTCCGACATTCCTGCCTGCTGCCAGCAGCGTTTCCAGAGCAATGGGGCCGGAGAGGTTGAGCCTGTTGAGCTCCCGGATGAATAGAACATCCGATGGGCACGTTACTGCGGCATTATAATGCCCTTCAGCAAAGGATTTAGAGCTCAGCCATATTGCAGGAGACCTCCCTGGTTAAAATCCCTTCTCCAGTCCTGCAGCAGAGAGAAAAAGACTGCAGCCTTATAACACAACTATCAATTAACAACTTCACTATCTGCAAGGCTCTTTTAGACCCAGGCTTTATATTCTGCAAGCAGAGGACAAGATTTTGCCAAGGGGGAAAGATTTTCTTGAAGCAGAAGGACTGAAGAGTGCTATCGCTCACCGCGCTTGGCCAGGAAGGGATGGAGCAGCGAGTAATCTCACCGAAGCTTCCTACAGCCGCATCCACAGGCACGTAAGGTAACGGCATTCACTTCGCTCTACTTTCATGTGCTCAGCTCTGTTTGTTTCTAGAGTCCCACACTGGAACTAGGGGTTGTCTCAGGTCAGTTTGAAGGCAATAAATGCCTTAAATGAAGGCAAAACCATGGCACCTGGGGACAGGGCAGGCAATGCGCCATTTTCCAGTGTGGTAGATGCAGGGAAGCGCGTCCCCTGTACAGCCAGGGGACAGGGAGCAGCGGGGGGATGAGCAGAAGTCACCTCTGCAGCAGCTAGAGGAACAGTCTTCATCAGCCACTTCTCCGGTCCCTCTTCCTGCCCAAGCACCAGCTGCCCAGCTCCCGTTGCCCTGCACACCAGAGCTCTGCGTGCATGCCGTGCTGTGCAGCCTTGTACTGAAAGCACAAGGCAGGCTACAGTCTAGGGTGGGTAAAAGCTGCCTATTCAGCTTTGCTTGGAGAGCTTGGGTGATGCCTGCACCGCTCGCTGGATCATGATGCAGAGCACCTCAGGTCCTGAAAGCAACACTGCTGTGCTGCAGCGAGCACGGCTTTGCACTGCAGAGGTGGGTTGAGGCTCCTGCCACACAGAACCTCCCCTCAATGCTACGGAGGAATAATATTTTGGATGTTGGTGAGGCTTGGAGAATTCTTTCTTATATGAAATAAAAAAATTTCTAGACAGTGTCAGACTTATTGCATCAGGAAAAAAAGACATGAAGGCCCCTAAGAGTTTGCTAGATAAACTACTTTTTGATGAAGGAAGTTTCTTCCTAGCCCTCCTGCTGAGAGATTGATTTATAGCCAAAAGCATAAGCATTTTATAACCCTTGTTAAAAATAAAGGACCCTGGATGCATCATGTTTTCAAGCATTGGCCTCAGCACTATCTTGTGGACGAGAGTTGTTCTGGTTCATTTTCCTTTGTATGAAGTGCCCATCTTTACCAGTTTTGAATGAGTCTCCCTCTCGCTCTCACCAGCTATGTCCTCATTCTCATGGTGAGAGCAAACACTGGAAGAGGTGGGGGACCAGAGCAGAAGCTACACAAACTGCACAACATATTACTGGAGTGAATGGGGTTCACAGCTGATTGCTCAGAGATGGAGTTCTGTTTCAACAGCTGCTGAACGATAAGAGTGATGACCTGAAGGAGAGGTCATGTTTTGCTTGCACTAATTGGATGTTATTTGGACTCACCTTTGCAGCCACTGACAGAAGGGACCTCTAAACCCTTCAGCAGGATGAACAAGACCAAGGGAGCTTTTGAGAGCCCAGAGCTTTGGAGCCCAGGTGGCACACAGAGCACCTCCTTGACCAGTGTGGCACCACTGTTTGCATTCGGCCACCAGGCCATGGACAAAGCCCTGAATGCGATCCTTATTGTGGTCCTCTTCGTCATCATGGTATCTCTGGGGTGTACGATGGAGGTAGCCAAGATCACAACTCACCTCAGGAAACCCAAAGGCGTGGCAATTGCTGTAATGGCTCAGTATGGCGTCATGCCCTTGACAGCGTTCGTATTGGGCAAGCTCTTCCAGCTGGGTGCTACAGAATCCCTGGCCATCCTCATCTGTGGCTGCTGCCCAGGGGGAAACCTCTCCAACATCTTGAGCCTGGCGCTAAGAGGGGACATGAACCTCAGGTAAGGCAAGCTGAGTGTGCGTTCATTGCCCAGGCCAATCTAGTCATATGACTGGTTCAGAAGCTAGCTTAATCAACATTATCAATCCCCAAGAAGCTGGACAAAGACTGAAATACTAGGTCTAGAATATTTTTAAAGCACCCATATTGCTCAATGAGCCAATTTGTCCCTGTTTCACAATAAAATAGGATTTTGTACCTTTCTGTGAAACATACAGCATTCTGCTCTTGATGAGATGGGTGCACTTTTTTGCCTCCACATAGCAGTACATATAGCATATATCTACTACATCTATCTATATAGCAGCATATAGTTGTGTAAACTGACCACGCTGTCTGAAGAGGCTGCATCAGAGAGAAATGCTGAACTAGGAGAACCTCACAATCCAACAAACCCTAGCAATAAAACAAGAGCCAGGGGAAAACTATCAAGTGTTACTTTCTCTGTCACTTGTGAATTTCTGAAGTGTGATCTGTACCCATAACGAGGGTCCTTTCTGAGCTGGTATAGAACTTGAATCATCTTTCCCCCTCTCTGCTCATATCACGTCCTTATACAGCCTGATAGTGATGGGAAAACCTCAGTGACAGGTTCAGAAAGAGAGAGGCAAAGTCTTATATTAAAACTATGTGTCCAGGTTAGGAAGAAAAATGAGCGTATTCCATAAAAAATGTCATTCTTCTACTGAAGAGTCCTTTCTTCATCCCAGCATTGTAATGACCACATGCTCAACGGTCCTGGCAATTGGACTAATGCCTCTGCTTCTGTACCTTTACTCCGGAGGACTATACGAGGGTGATTTGGAGGGCAAGGTGCCTTACAAAGGAATAATCACCTCCCTGGTCCTAATGCTAATCCCCTGCGCCATCGGCATCATCTTGAACGAGAAGAAACCACAGTACACGGGCTTTACCATCAAGGTAAGAAGTATCCTGTGCTAGTTACCTTTCAACCAAGGGCCTCAAGGAAGTTTTCAGAAACAGAGGCACAGAAATATTAACTTCTTTAAGGCATGCCACAGATCAATGAAGGGTTGAGGACAGAACTCAAGACATCCACTTCACCACTTTAATCATTAAAATATTTGCCCAAAGTCCTCCACCTTTTCCAGACAAGCAACATTTTGTAGGCAACTTCCTACCTTGCTCTCCTTTGTTGGCTCAGTTTTAACTTCATTTCCTTTTGCTACAAGCAGCACTAATGAGCCTCATAGGCACTGCCCCTCACTACTGCTGTAACCAAAGCAGACCCCAGATTTAAAAAACAACAACAACAACAACAAAAACCCCAACCCAAAAAACACAAACATACAAAAAAAACCCCACTGTTCTCAGAGGTCTAGCACATGACAAAAGTCACAACACAAAGTCGCTGCTTAGATCAATGAGATATGTATCCAGTAGAAGCCACTAGATCACTAAGCGCCCTCTTATGCCTGGAATCGTCTCCCTGCCTCCTTTGTACATCAGGCATTTAAACAGCAAAAGGGAAATCTGGATAACTAACTGCATCATTGTCTAACTCAAGAGCTCCACTAGCAGTACCTGGAGAGCTGCTAACAACTCTGTGAACCTGTTTTTCATAGTTTCTTTCACTAAGGCTTCATCTCAGAGAAACTGGGACCAAGCATGGCAAGAAATGGGTGCCAAGACTCAATAACAGACCTGATAAAGTGACATTAGGAATCACTAACCTCTAAGAAGCATGGGAACCTGGCAGTCAGGTTAGAGGAGATGGAGGACCAGAGCTCTTCAAAGATTCCTTTACACAGCACAGGCAGTGATGTCACAGAATCACAGAATCTTTTGGTTGGAAAAGACCTTTAAGATCATCAAGTCCAACCGTACCTGTCCACTACTAAACCATGTCCCTAAGCACCTCGTCTACCCGTCTTTTAAATACCTCCAGGGATGGGGACTCCACCACTTCCCTGAGCAGCCTGTTCCAATACTTGACAACCCTCTCTGTGAAGAAGTTTTTCCTAATATCTAATCTAAATCTCCCCTGGCACAACTTGAGGCCATTGCCTCTTGTCCTGTCACTTGCTACCTGGGAGAAGAGACCGACACCCACCTCGCTACAACCTCCTTTCAGGTAGTTGTAGAGGGCGATAAGGTCTCCCCTCAGCCTCCTTTTCTTCTGGCTAAACAACCCCAGTTCCCTCAGCTGCTCCTCATAAGACTTGTGCTCTACACCCTTCACCAGCTTCGTTGCCCTTCTCTGGACACGCTCCAGCACCTCAATGTCCTTCTTGTACTGAGGGGCCCAAAACTGAACACAGTACTCGAGGTGCGGCCTCACCAGTGCCGAGTACAGGGGAAGGATGACTTCC
>VYZW01010850.1:0-50409 GCA_013401315.1 Balaeniceps rex | reverse complement strand
AGCAGATCAACACTTCCTCCCAGCTTAGTGTCATCTGCAAACTTGCTGAGGGTACACTCGATCCCCTCATCCAGATCATCGATAAAGATGTTGAACAAAACTGGCCCCAACACTGAGCCTTGGGGAACTCCACTCGTGACCGGCCTCCAACTGGATTTAACTGTGTCGAGTGTTTCAGAAGAAGCTTTAAAAGCCTAGCATGAAGAGGTGATGTACACTGGCCCAGCTGACTCTTGGTTCGTGTTCCTTTCTGCTAACACCAACTTTCCATTTATGTTCTCTACAAGAGAGTTGCTTTTAAAAAACATCTGGGCAACTCCGTCCAAATTAGGCTCCAAAGTGGAGAGACAGGCAGGAGAGTTGTGTATTCTGCCTCCCAAAATTCCCCAGGTCCTTCATCTGCTGAATGACCAGCCACCACCTTCCCCACTGCTTAGGCAGGCTCTACCTGTGGTAGAGTGGTTTCCTCCCCCCCTGCTTTGGGTGGAAGGGCCATCATGCTGGATCCCCAAAGGGACTTGAACAAAGAGGCAATAGCAATGCCTGAGAAACAAGTGGCAGGTGGAGCAAGCACCAGTCGTTTTGCCTATCGACCAGAAAGATACATCGTTATTTAAGGTCTACCTGTAACAGTTATGTCCATGAAAGGCACTTATGCACTCTCCCTATATACTTATATATGTGACAGACAGGGAACTGGGCAGCCGCTTCCAACAAATTTTGCTGAGAATTTTTATCTTGTCCATGTCTTGACCGCTTTTATTTTAGGCAGGGATGGTTGTGCTTCTACTGTCATCTGCTGCAATAATTGTTCTGTCTGTGGCCAATGTGGGAAGCAGTATCATGGTCGTCTTCTCACCATCCCTCCTGGGATCTTCTGCCTTGATGCCTTTTATTGGATTCTTGCTGGGCTATGTTCTCTCCGCAATCTTCAAGCTTAATGACCGGTACGTTCCCCTGCTCCCCCCTTCCCTCGCTCTCTGTCACCAGAAGGAACAGGGAGGTACAACAGCTCTGGTCTATGGAGCAATGGTGAAAACACGGGTTTCAACATGGATGTGCTTCTGTAAAATAAACACTGACTGCAGTCTCCCAAAATGGGCCCTGGGAGTACGAGCAGACACGCTGCAAGCTGGTCCCAAGTCAATACTCCCACACCTTGAGCACAGAGAGAAACGGGTTCAACCTCTGCTCGGCTCGGCGGGGAGGGGAGGAGCTGCTGGAGCGGTTTTTGACACAGGCACCTGATCACCATAGAAGGGGTGGAAGTCCATTATGCAGGTTCACTGAACAAGCAGATGGATGGTTGTGATTTAAGGTCACTAGTGACCTGCTAAGCATCCATTACCAGCCTCTGCTCTCAGTAACGAAGCTGGGGGAAGAAGAGAATGAATAGCACCAAAGAACAACAAAGAATTAGGGAATACCAACTGACACCAAACCCCAGTGACACAAGTGTTCCTCAGCTGATAATTACCCCAAACCAGTCAGTGCATTCAGCTGCAGCCCCAGGAATTCAAGATGGAAATAAACCCCACTCCTTCCCTTTCTCATCCTAGCTAATCCAGGTAGGAAGCCCACTAGTCCTCACTATTTTTTACCCTCATACCTTGGACTCCTCTTTTCACCTCAGAAGCAAAATCCTTCCCTGTTGGAAGCTGCAGTGCCCAGAGTGGGACGCAAGGCCTCCGAAGTACCATTAAGCACAAAGTCCATATTTATACACGATCTGTCTGCACATTGCAAAGGGAGCACGAGACAAAACCTTCTAGGGATCCCAGTATTGCTCCTGATAAAGCAGCTTCTAGCACAGGAAAATGCATGAAGCATTGCAACAGCGAGGTGTGCAGGGTTCTTTTAAAGTTGTTTGGAAGCGGATTAAATCTGTGATCCGTTTAACTTTTCCTCCTTTAGATGCAGGCGGACAGTGTGCATGGAAACTGGCTGCCAGAACGTACAGCTTTGCTCGACTATCCTCAAGGTCACTTTTGCCCCAGAAATCATCGGCCCCCTATACTTCTTCCCACTGCTCTACTTGCTGTTCCAGCTTGGAGAGGGACTTCTGCTGGTCCTGGTCTTTAGGATCCACGACAGAATAAAGAAACCAAATGGCAAGTACAGCTTTGCTCCTGTATTTCTTACACTTTCCAATCCAGACCACATATGCTTACTTATAATTACCAATGAATTGCTGCTTTCTGGGGGCAGCATCAGGTTGCCCTTTAACTCAGTTACCAAACCCAATGCATTAAATACAAAGTCAAAAAAAAATCAGTCAAAAATTCGTAGGTAACTGAAGACATTAGAAATTATGTCTTCTTGTATCAGCAGAATGTTTCATATAGCTATATACTGTATTTATTATCAGTGCTGAGATGTTTTTGGAGTTCTGTGCTTAAACTAGGACGGGCATCCTGCAAAAGCTGTGACTTGCACCAAGCACATGCAAAGAACAGTCACACACACCCCGCTAAAACTACATGAGAACATCAGATATTCTTTAATGCAACAAATTCCAGCTTCGCTGTAAANTTTGGGGGGGGGGGGGAGGGAGGACAGAACTGTCGAGTACTACAGCTGAAGGAAGGAAGCATGCGGGTCTTTTGCTAGAAAAGTACAAAAATAGATTCAAGCTTAATTAAAATATATATACGGTTTTGGTATCAATGTGAAGTAGACTCTTCCCCAACTTCAACAAGTCCATAATGCCAAAGCCCAGCTGAGTGCCTGCGAGGATGGCTGGAGAATGCACTGCTGAATGAGATTCTCCACCAGTCATCCCTCTGATGCTTCCAGACCAGCTTTCTCCAGTCCATTGGGACAGCGGAGCAGCTGCTACAGGAGCACTTTACCGTATCTTACAGCTATAGCTGAAGGATGACTGTTAATAGGGAAAAAAACCCCCACTCTTTGTATCCTCAGGTGTGCCTTCAGTGCAAAGCAGTTGATACTGGATACAGCCATACAGGTGCTTGCAAGACTACTATAAAAAGGGTGGCTTTCCAGGCTCTGATTCATGAATGACTGGAAACACAATGGCTTAAATATTTTGGCAGGACTTCCAAGTGTCTTCCTTTTGCTTTCAACCACCCAGCGACACCAATTGTAGCTGTGTCACAATCTTTCCATGACCAGGGTTCAGAACTGCCTATTCTCGCTACATTTTTCTTTTTCTTCAGATGCAGCAAAGATGATCTGTGCAGCTGTGGACACAGTTACTGCTTAAGAAATGACATCAGCGTCAAGACCCTGCAGAAACAGTGGGAAACCAGGAAAACAATACAGACGGATTCTGTGGCAACCACTATTGCCACCTCCCCAAGCTCCACCTTCTGCACCTGGCTCGCAGGTCTCCAGCAGTTGTGTGTAAGACTTTTGCCTACATGCTCATTTTACCCCAGACAAAGGGATCACCACGGAGCTATATGCACCCTGTTATTTCCTGAAGACCTTGCTCCACAGACTAAGCCTCTCCCTGCCTGCCCACAAGGGACACTTCCAGTGACTTCCAAGTCATCATGACAACCCTTTTGGGCAGTTTAGGGCCATGCTCCCAAGCAACTTTTGCCCATATGAAAATCACTGCCCGCATCAGTTCCCTATTTTAATTTCACTTACCTGTAATTGTCCCACTGGCACACGTTGGAAGCAGCTCCCGAAGAGGTCGCTGAAGATTAATGCAATTTCTCTAACAAAGACCCAAAATGAGGTGTGAAAATTTCTCAGTGCAGGAACCACCAACACCCAGTGTGCAACTGAGCAGCCTGTGGACTGCTGGTCGCACCCGTTTTCCAAAACCTGAGCACCATGCAGTGTACCACTGCTCTCCCCACAGCAGAGGCCGCAAAAACTGAACACGGCTATGCAAATGGCCTTAGTATGTCAAGTTTGGGTCCAGCAAGCTGTACCTCTGAAAACAAGTGAGCCTTGAACGTGCCTTGCTTTGTAGGAGTCAGTGAACTAAATACAACGCCTCTTCAGGACACCACCTAGCTATTGTCACGCTACGAATGTGAGGGAAGATTAGCATTAACACCTCCCATGTGCTAAGCGTGCATTGTAACCTGAAGTAACCCATCCTAAGAATAAACGGGCTAGTACCAAGAACCTACGCTTCATAAACACAGACTCATTTCTGGCTAGAAGTCAACGTAACCCTCCATAACACACAGCCTGGGAGTTTCTTTTGAACTGAAAGCTCGTCACCACAACAGCCAGGTCCCCAAGTAAAATGCAGAAATCTATTCACGCTGCTTGCAAGGCAAGTGGTGCGGTTTAGAAAGAGAATTCAGAACAGCTATTTACAGAGCAGGCAGTACTTCGTATTTAGCCTGAGGGAGGGAAGTGTCTGAAATCCCACCCCTTTCCAACCATCAGGTGCCTTCAGCCACCTGGGTTCCTGTTGGAGCCAAGTCCCACTTGAACACAGATGCCCATCATCATTCAAGCAAGCAGGGAGGATCAACTGACTTGAGGTAATGCAGCTAACCTCACCCCCAGATGAGCATCAATGCTGCCTTTACCCCTAGAGGGTAAAGCCCTCTTCTTCCATGCCTCTTAAGATGATCCAGCATCCGAACTACTAACCTCCGAGACTGAAGCCTCCCACCCCCCAAAGCTGACCAGTAATAATCCCACTAATTGCCCATCAGTCCGCCTGCCACCAATGCCCGCTCCCAGGAGCACCTGGCAGTTCGAGGCAGTGCCACCTTAACGGACAGATTCCCACGGCACAAAAGCTCGTCCTCTGTCAGTTAGCTTGGAACACGTTTACCAAGAACTCTGCAACAGGAGAAAAGGCAGCAGGGTCTGTGGAGACAGAGAACGAGTAACTCCCTGCCAAGGCCAGACCTCGCTCTGAACAGAACCACCTTGCATTTCCTAGGACCTAATCCAAAGCCCATCCTAGGCTCCAGAGATCTTCCAGTGGATTACTGGAGTAGCTTTGCAAAGCACTTTGTAAGAAAACATTCTTTTTAAAAGTAAATGCTAGAGCTGTCTCTTAACATGGGTGAGGGCTTGAGAAACACAGGGATTGGAGAGGGTTGCTGCCCCTCTAAGGCACAAACACCAAAACGCAGAACTGCAGGGCGCCGCTGCCGCAGTACTCCCACCCACCAACTTAAAAATCCCTCCTCTTCCTCCAGAATGAGGACTAATGCCTACAAAAATGCTCAATACGCATGTGCGCAAACACACTAACGAAGTATGCTGGCTACATCCATCTTTTATGTTCCATGCTTATTACCCAAACAGTGATTAAAACCGAAATGACTTGTCCATTCCACTTTCTGCTATCAACTATGACAGCACGATTCTCCTTATTATCAAGATTATTTCAGAACATAAAGATATCTAAGAACATAGCGTGATGTATTTAAAAGGAAGTTCTCCCCCACACCCAAACACTCAACGATAGCTTTGCTGTAGACCCATCTTTCAGAAACATTTTAACACTGTCCAACAACGTGAGGCGCAGTCACACTTTATTAACAGTAAGAACACACTAGAAGTAGAGACATGTTTCTTTATACTTTATTTGAGCTATTTAATTCTTAAGAATCAAGATTTAGGGTGCTTTATAGAATATTGTTACCACAGGGCAGTGAAATGGGCATTTTCTTAGTGTAGTGCAAGTCATATTAAATGAAAAGCTTTTAAAATAAAGTTTTATTACCAGTACTGACCAGCACTTAATCTGCTGACCTATAACTGAAACAATGGTTCAAAAGCACAAAAAAATACCCTCTGAAATAAAGCTTTATGTACAGCACATGTAGAGCTCTTAGATGCCTAAAGCTATTAGTTTAATTTGAGATACTAAACTAATGCTCTGAGTTGCTATTCACAGTTGAATATACTGGGAATTAAGTGTTCAGATGACTTTTTTTCAAGTACAAAAAAATTTGTCTGCTTTAGTTATAAAGAGCTCTGCCAATATACACAAACTATACACTTCAGACATTCACAAAAAATGTGAGCAAGAAAAGGGTTATCAAAAAACATTTAATACAATTAGTCAATAACCCTTCCCACCATGGTCCACATCTACAAAGTTCCCCCATCCCTCCCCCCTCCCCATCCAAACCCTTCCCCACAGAAAGTCACATACTTACCACAAGTTTTAGCAAGTATGGTTTAAAAAAGGGCCCCCAGGGCAAGTTACTTATAGTTCAGTTGCCACTGTCAACAGATCTCGACCTCGATCTAGACCTCTGCCGATCCACCGACGATGGGGATTTAGATCTACTGGAAGAACCACGTTTCTGGCCCTTCTCTGGCACTGGAGATCTACTAACTGATCGAGACTTGCTACGGCTCCTACTCCTTGACCTGCTGTAAGACTTGCGGCTGCGGGAACGGGAACGGCTACAAGACCTGGATGAGCTTCTGCTACGAGACCGTGACCTGCTTCTGGACCTACTGAGGAAACAAAGAGCATCGGTGTTAGCAATGAAACGTCACGGACCACAATAACCAGGCAATTCACTGGTCTCCAGTTCGGTTGCCTGGTCACTGACTTCAAAGCTTTCTCAATGAATATTTAAGAGAATAGAAATCCATACCTGTGCCTTTTGCTGCCCTCAATTAGTTTGATTTTCCTTCCATTAATTTCTTTACCAGAAAGCTTTTCAATAGCATTCTTTAAATCACTGTAAGAGGCGAATTCAACCACCCTACAGAAAAAAGTAAAACAAAACACAGAGCTCACTATTACAAGTTGTAATTTTGATGATAGAGCAAAACATAGTCGGGGGGGAGGGGCTGGGGGGAGAAGAACAGCTCAAAAAACCTCACACTGCTCAATGCCATCACCCCTTGTCATAACTCAAGCATGAAATTGAAGAATTCCCCTCCCCAAATACCAGAGAACGCATTTTCAAAGGGTAGCTAAATTAAACCATGAACAGCTGCTGAGCAACGATGGTAGCCAGCCTCCCTATCTGTACATACAAATATCACTCTACAGCTTTCAGGAGATGATTTTAGAGGCTTACCCTTCATTTAACTTAGGTCTGTGTGCATCTGCAAAGGTTACTTCCCCAGCTTGTCTCATGAAGTCTTTGAGATCCTAACACAAGACCAGTTATGTTATGCAGAGAAGTGAAATTAATGCTTATCTATACAAAACTAGTTAAAAACAAACAAAAGAAACTTATGACTACTGAAAGAGAAGATGTTAGATAAATTACAAACATGGCAATTGCCACACTTGTATTCTATCAAAACTGAATTATCTATATCAGGGCACGAAATAAATAAAAAAAGCATATTGCTTTAAGCAAAATGCCAATAAAGTCTCTTAACATTAAGGAAAATATTAGTCTACAAAGATATAAGAGAGAGAGAGAGAGAGAGAGAGAGAGAGAGAGAGAGAGAGAGAGAGAGAGAAGTACATTTGTATATATACTGGACTGAGTGTGAAAGACTACCCATATATTTTTGTACTATTTCAGTCTCCATTTACATTACGAGTCTTATATGCATACAGAATTACATTTACATAACACCAATTATTTTGTGCCCCATATGTCATTAAAAATATAGTTTACTTTACCTTTATTAACATTTCCCTAGGCTAGCCAAGCAGCAAACTGCATTAAGCGACCGGAGATACCGTCATGATATATGCCCGACTGGCTCTTCACCACCCACTTGACGAACACTACCCAGTCGATGGAAGCCATTAATCGCACTGCCCTCCCTATTAGGAGACTATTGATGGATCCAGACATTCTCTATGCTTGATGTTACCAAGGACCACTTTACTGCGATCAGGATTCCAACGAC
This sequence comes from Balaeniceps rex, assembly GCA_013401315.1. NCBI lineage: Eukaryota > Metazoa > Chordata > Aves > Pelecaniformes > Balaenicipitidae > Balaeniceps > Balaeniceps rex. The sequence goes on along the minus strand of VYZW01010850.1, from coordinate 42,618 downwards.
CACCTAATTTCGTATCTTTCAACTCTTTTCGACCGGGACCTCTTTATTCGGAAGCGTTACAGGAAGAACAGCTCTCAACTTAGGAATCAGATCTCGTTAATGCTCTGGGATCGCTGCAATGTGGCACTTTAAGGAGTGCATCGAATACGTCTAGACCGGCAAACACAGATCTAGAGGTGGCCAAGTGACATTGTAGGAGCTGACTGGAAAGTCAACCAGGCCCAACCAAGAGTGACCAAGACAGAACGATTAGGATAACCCACAGGCACTCCTCGTCATAAGGCCAACGACACAGATAGGCTGGCAAATAAAGGGTTTAATATGTGGTTAAAATGGATTTAAAAAACAAGAAAAAAAATAAATATATATCCTCAAATATATACATTTATTATTATTATAAATTAAAATTAACTAGTTTTCATTCAAAATATTTAAATTACATTATTTAAAATTACATTAATTACATAAATATTTTCAATAAATTTAATTTAATTTTTAATTAATTATTTTACAAAATAATTACATTACATACCCATTAAACGAAGTCAAAATAGTTAATCGTGTTTCAACAAACCTGCCAGCTGACTCGGGAAGACAAATTTTCTACTATGAGGCGATTTTCTGTTCTTACAGGTGGGGCATTTCTGTTTGGAAATAAACAACTGAGACTTGTATTTGTAATTCAAATATAACTGCATGTTAATATTAACAAAGGCTGTACCAATAACCGGTATCAGCATATCACCATTACTACTATAACTGAACTACGTAATGCCCCGATTAATCTAGGATGAGCATTAAGTACTTTGGGGAGGGAGCATAAGAACGACAAGCACATCAGTTTTGTAATCCTTACTATCCTACTGTCACATCAAATGATTGACTACAAAGGCAAATAGTACCTTTTAATATCTCATTCTAGCTCTAGTTCTTAGATCAGATGAGCCCACAGTATTCTTTTTTAAACTGCGTCAGTTCAAAGCTATACATACCTCCTGTCACTACGTGGACGGCGGCTACTAAAACGGTCAGAGTATCTCCCTCTGCCTCTACCCCTAGAGCGTGCTCTTGCATGCTCAATTGTAACCCTGGGGGGAAAAAAAGAAAAATGGAAAAAACATACATTTTTACATTTTTCTTCTTACATATTCCTTCATAGTTATAGGTGAAAAAAAAAAAACAAACCACAAAATAGTTTAAACAGTACTGATAACACAATGCAAGTTAAAATTGACTTATTTTTTTAGATATTCAAACTTATATATTCATGAAACAGGGTACATCACCTCTCACTGCAAAGCTCTTTTCCATCCAATTCATAGACAGCATCATCTGCGTCCCTCGGATCCTCAAATTCCTACAAAACCACCACAGCAAAAACATAAAAGTCAAAAATTTACATCTCTAAGAAATTAACAAATGCTTATTTGCCACATAGTACGCTTAGCTGAGCACGTTAATAGCATTATCTTCAAAAGCAGCTTAGTGCACATCAAACGCGCATGAGATCTGAGCGACCACCAACGGACAGGGACCACAGAGCCCTACAGAGGGGCGCACTCACCACAAACCCAAACCCCCTCTTCAGATCGATGTCCCGGATGCGGCCGTATCCCTTGAAGAACCTCTCCACATCCTTCTCCCTGGCGGCCGGGTTCAGCCTCCCGATGAAGACGCGGCAGCCGCTCATGGCTGTGGTCGCGGAGCTCGCTGCTGGAGAGACGGCGCCCAGCCCATCAGCGCCCCCCGGCCCTGCCCGGTGACTCAGCACACCCCCGCCCCGCCCAGCCGCCCTCCCTGCCGCAGTCCGCAGCAGCCCCGCTGCCCGGCCTCGCCCCCGCTCCAGCCCAATAGAAAGGAGGCAGGTGGACTCCGCCTCAGCCTGCGCCAACGGCAGCCCGACGTTATGCTTGCTGCCCCGCCCGCAACATGCCGAGCTCGGCGCGGCCCCGCCCCTCTCTGCCCGCGCATGCGCGTCGCCCCCGCCGAGCAAGGAAAGAAAAGCGAACGCCATCGCTCTGCCACAAAATGGCGTCCGGGCCGCACCCAACAGCGACACCAACGGCTCCCGCCCCGCGGAAGGCACTAGACTAAAACAGAGCGCCGAAAAAAACCGTCCGCCTGTCGGAGGCCGGCCGGCTGCACAACCGGGAGCTCCCTGCGCCACCGACCGTGCTCCCCCGACGCCACCCGCCCGCGGCGCTGCGCTCTGCAGGGAGGCCCCCGCGCTCCGCTGGGCCGGGCCGGGTCCCCGGGCCTGTCGCGAACCTAGACTGCAGGTCTCGGTGCGGGCCGAGCCGGGCGGGCGCGCGGGGCAGTCAGCGCTCGGCTGGCGGGCAGCTCCCTCCTCCGTTCGCGACGGCCGGCTCCGGACTGCCGCGCCGCCTCTCCGCTGCGCTGCAAAATGGAGGCGGCCCCGCGCGTAACCGCCGCCCCGCGTGACGCTGGCGGGGCGCGGCGATTGGCGGAGTCGGCGGCCCCGGCCCTTCCCCAGAGAATCTAGGTCAGGGCGGGGCGGAGGGGCTCCGGCCCTCAGGGCGAGGGTGCTAGCGCGGCGCGGCGCTGTCCTGTCCGGCCTGGCTCTGATGCACCGCACCGGGGCTGACACCGCACGCAGCCCTCCCGCAGGGCCAGTGGCCCGGCCCTGCCTGCGGAGGAGTGTGGGAGCGGACGCTCCCAGCCCCTTGCTACCTGCCGCCTGTAACCGGGCCTTTCTGGGACCCTCCTCGGTGCGGGGAGGGAGGATGGCCGCTGGTGTACTCGCCTTTGCTCATCAGCGCGGCCGTCCTGGGTTAGGTAACCGGTGGCGGTACGCTAAAGCTGCCTGTGTGGGAAGAAAACTGGCAGTGGTGGTAATGCTGGTCTGGAACGTGGAAAGCACAGTGTGTTACTTTATCTGGAAGCCACGTTGAGAAGGCAGTAAAAGCACAAACAAACTGGGATTTTCACACAGTGTTGCGCAGCAATAGGGCTGTCATTAAAGCTGAGGTGATGGGTTAAACACAACGTAACAGACTAAAAACTCTGCTGCACTTGTGTGCCAGGCAGGCACAGGGCCAGGTCTTGCAGGAGCAGGCATTTCTCTCTTGGCCCTGATAAGCAAAGAATGAGAGGAGAAAAATACGTAAGGAGCACCTGATCTATTTGGATCCTCATTTGGAATCAAGTGTGTAATGACAAGGTAGAGAGCTGAGCTTCATTTCTGTTTTACATAACTCTGCAGAATTTATCACAGCTTGGCTTCAAGATGATTGCAGTAAAGGCAACATATTATCCCAAGGGGCATTCAAAATGCAGAAGACATTTGGAACTTGAAGATACACCCACTAGTTTTCTAATACAGATGGAGGTTGTGGCTCTGCGACTGTCATTGCCGGATCTGTGCACTGCTGGATCAGCTGGGTTTACACAGAGAGCTAGCCAGCAATTATAACTTCTCTTTTTCATGCTTAATCACTGATGTAAATTTCCCTGGAACAATACCGTACATGATGCCACTGACATCATAGCTTTATATGACTGCCCCCACACATACTACTCAAACTGCAACCGTATGCAGAGCGCCCTAACTGGGAAAGTTATTTCTGCTCTGTGCAGGCAACGATGAGAAAGACTACAGTGTATCTAAAGGTTTAGCAAGGTCAACTGGCAGCATCACCTGCTATCCTCTTGGATTGCAAAGATGTGTACTTCCATCCTGCGCAGCGTCTGGGTCTGTGAGAAAAGCAAGGATGATGTACACATGGGAGACTGCAGTAGCAGGAGGACTCTGAGCAATGAGAGACAACATTTGTGATTACCCTTGTGGATCATAACCTTTACCTGCTGAGGAAGATACGTTCAGATGTGCTGTCTAACATTTAACACTGCTAATTTCATAATGAGTTACGGTGCTCTAACAGGTGCCATGGGAACAGGCAGTCCTGTTCCTGTCAACACTGGGACTCTTCTGACTGCAGAGTGAGCTGGTTCACAAAGCTAAACCAGCAAAAACTAGCCCTGGAAAAGGCAGCAAGCAGATTTCTGCTGGTTTAACTCCCTGAAAACCAGCTTGCAGTGGGATAAAAACAAGGGTTAGCTGGACAGAGAGGAGGGGAAGGGGCAGGAACACCCCATTAAGGAAGAGCTGTTCATCTTAGCAGTGCGAAACCGCAGCCTAAAAAGCGTTGTCATTGTTACTGCGAGGCGGTAATCTCCTCTCCACATCTCATTTTCAGACCACTGGGAGAAGAGAAGCAAAAGTCAGGAGGGGATCCAGGAGACAGCAATCACTCTTGAAAAGGTTGCTGTGTTACCAGCATAAAGGTCACGTGCTCTTTTACTCACATGGGCTTCCCAAATGAGGCTCATGAGCAGGCACATCTGTTTCCTCCCCAGTTTCTCCGAGTCTTAGGAGAAACAGGAAGGAGTATTTCTCCCTTTGGCTTGAGGCTGTTTGAAGACCACCTAGGATTTGTTAATATTCTTGCTGCTGGCTAGCCCAGTAATATCCACACCCCTACCTTCCTTGCAACTCTGGGCTGCTGAAAGCCACACAAGTAGGCTGAAATCCCTGTAGTTAATTCATCAAGGTAACCAGGTAAATACAGTCACTATTTGGAAGCAGAAAGGGCATGAGGCAGCAGAAGACTAAATGAAAGCTGAAATAAAGTCCTAGCCAGAGACGATCACTATTGGTTGTGGAAAATAGTCAATAGGGATTAACTCTTCATGATCTCTTCCAAATACAAAAATTAGATGTCATCAAATGAAACTAATAAAGTCCAAGTTCAAAACATGCAAAAGGAGGTGTTTCTTCACCAACTGGTAGTAGAACTCTGGAATAACTTGCTGGAGGATGCTCTTGATAGAATAAGTTTATACAGTTTCACCCTACAGACAGCTTTAATCCGGGGGGAAGACTGAACAGGGAAAAAAGGAGGGGGGAGAGAGAGAGGAAAAAAGAGAGGCTCCGATTCAGAGACTCTACCTGCTGTTGCTGAAGACCCTCTGCAAAAACTGCTGCCTCTCAGATCCACAGTGAAGCTGCTTGTATAAGCCATACAGACAAAAGACTCAGCACTTGCCGAGTTCTGCAACAGTTCTGTGAATGGAAGCAGAAACGTAGCTAGCATCCTGTTCTGCTACTAGTGAATAAATTTGTTACTACTTTCACTATGGTTCTCCGTGTCAATCTCCTCTACCGTTCTTTACTTTCTCCTTTTCTGTACAATTATTTGCCTATGCATTCTCTGTCCTTTTTTCCAAGGCTCTGTGAACTAATGTATTTCTCTTACAGCTAGACTAAGTGTAGCTCTCTTAAAGGTAGCAGCAATGAGGGCTCAAGAGCTGCTTTGCAAAAGTTCTCAAGGAGATGGCAAAAACTAAGTAGATAATGTAATCTTTGAGCACCAATTCCTTTTCTTCAGAATATTTGGAGAAAGAAAATGAAAATCGACCTAAAATAATAGAATAACAGACATGCAGAAATAAGTTTGTCACTGGCTTGTTCCATTTTTCCGCTTTTCAGGAAAGCTAAACTTCAAATTGCTTAAATCCAAATATATGGATTTCTCATATGTTAGTGTCAGGCTGAGAGTCCTTGCCCACCAACCAGAAACATATTTAGCTGTAGCACCCTTTTTCCACTAGACTGTAATTCAGAGAGAAATGTGCTGCTGCAGGGCTGTGTTACTCAGCAGTAAGTAGAGTTGGGGAGCCTGACTGAGGGCTACTCTTCCACAGTCCAAATGGATCCTCGTTGCCTAACTGGCCTTCTTTCAGCTGGCTCCTGCTAGAACCCCTTGGATACAGTTCCTCACTTGTCTTTCCTAGCCAAATGTAATAATTAGCATTCTATTAATTATAGCTCAGCAGCAATATTCAGCTAGTCCCAGAGGTACCTTATGGTAATAGGGGGATCTGTAGCTCATCACTGAAGTTGCAGACCTTAGCTCTTAGTTCAGATGAGACTGTTATTCAGGGCTGTGCTAATGGCTGTGGCTCCAAAAAAAGCAGCGGAGCCAGGAACCCACCACCTCTTCTTCCCTAGGATATGGAGCAGGCACTGCTTATGTCTCTGCAGTTTGCCACTGTGAGGCAGTTAAGGCAAATTGACAGCAGAATAGTGCATCATCACATCAGATCACATCCCGATAGAGACTTTATACCGATAAGGCATTACACACCACATTTTTTTACATTATCTAGTACATGCAACAAAGTTTAGGTTAGCTTTATGTTTTTATGCTGAATTTATACCAGCTGCAGAAGGACAGGTGGTACCTAGTCCAACATGAAGCTTACATGTACAAAGTGCAAAAGATTATTTTTTCTCCTTGGGTTAATATTTGAATCATTAGAACAAGTTACCAGCTCAGTGCATTTAGTTGTAGATGCTGAAGGTGAACTCTTGAGGAAATCTCACAACGCTGTGAGACCAAGCTATAGACAGCTACAAAAACACTTTACTGGGTCAAAGCTATTTATAAACCTTCAGAGGGTAACAGGAGAGCTTCTGCCGGATCATGTGTCCCTCCTCAGCTGGCCCTTTCAGACCTTTCCTGAAAGCCACCTGAGCCCCTTTCTGATTTAACTCAATGTTAGATGTAACCCGCAAATGCAACCACTGCACGCATGACTGTGGTCTGCCACTACATTTCCAAGCAGCTCAAATCATACCACGTCTTTGTTTCAACAAAACACCTTTGTTTACGCAGACCCAGAGACTAACATTGGCAACAGTTTTTGTTTTCAGCAGACAGCAGATTGCAAACATTGAGCATGTCATGTCATATTCACCTTTTGCTTAACTGAGACCCAGTATTCATCTTAAAAAGGATGTGAACAACATAGGTCATAATAGGGGAAGAATAGGATGAAGAAAGTTCACGTATTCTCAAGCAGCCAGCACTTTTAATCCTTAAGAAACTCCTTGAAGTAACTAATGAACCATCACCAAGAAATCTCTAGCACCATCCCAAACACCTAACTTCCTGGTGGTACAGTGATTTTTCAATTGGCAAGCTTAACTTCAAAGGTCAGAAAGGCAGTGGAACAAAAGATTAAATCACCAATTTATAAGCACTTTCATTCAGTAAACTGGTAAGCTGCTCATGCCAACAAGGCAGGCAATCAAGAATGAGCTGTTTCAAATGAATCCAGTACTCCTTATTGGAATAACTGTTAGCCGGCAAGGGGAAAAAATAGAGATGTGTTAAGCCTGACTACAATAAAGATTTTAGTCCATTTTTCTTAAGCAAACAGAAAATACCAAGGTAAAATTCATTGTAAGCTGGAAACACAACTTTTTCAGAGTTTGCATTCAAAATAGCTCCTTGACAAACTTGGGGACAATTCCTTTGTGGAATCAGGGATCTCTTCTTAGCACAGGACCATTCAACACCTGCATTAATAATTTGTTAAGCAGATTATAGCATGCAGTGTTAAAACATGCAGATGAATCAGCCTGGGAAGAGTTTCAAACACTCTGAAGACAAGAACAGAATTCAAAATGAATCGCAGAAACCAAAGGAATGATTCAACAACAAGATGAAATTCTGCAAGAACAAGGGAACACTATGTCTGGGAAGTCTAATTCACCAGTACAAAATCAGAAATGCCCATTTAGGAAATAGTAACATCTAGAAAGACTTGAGCTAAAGTAGATCGCAATCTAAAAAATAACTCAACAAATACACTGGCATTGCAGAAACAGGTAAAACCTATTCTGGGATGTGGCAACAGAGGGTATGATATTTAAGGGACAAGTGATGATCTACTTAATGACAGTAAGGTAAGAAAGATTTAACAATGACCTCAGCTTTCTTATGGCACAGTACTACTCCAACATGCATATGGCTGCCCCAGAGTTCATGAAGAGCTTTGTGATATCTTTAAGAAGTAGAGGTCAAACCCTAGCAGAAGGCTGGAGTGTTATCAATGCTGTAAGTGTATTGTCATGTTTATATCACCTACCTTTCACGTGCTTTTCAAGTCTGGGGAGGATGGTACATGTCCCATCACTAGTGGCTTTATTTCTTATTTTTAGGCAACTTTTATACTAAGCAAAAACAACATTAAAACAATATACCACATAGTTGCACAATCCAGAAAAACGGTCATTAAGCTGTAATCACAAGAGACTTTAAACTAGTTGTCACATTACATAGGTAAAAAGACAAAGTAGAAAGGACAAAGCTTACATATATATATATATATATATGACATCTATATGACATCCTGGTTCCTCCAACCTTCTGATAGATGCTGCTGGGAAACAAACTGAAATTTCACTGACTGTTTAACCACCTGGGAATTATGCCTAGCATGCATGGAATTTTTATGCCACTATAGTTAGTTTGAAAAGGTATATTTAAGCACTGTAACTCTTTGAAAGTACTCATACCAATACAGAGGTCTTTCTCTTCATATTGCCTAAAAGTACAGGAATACATGGTCTTTTTATAGATACAATTTGATGCTACAGTCAATTCAGTGGCAGTCTTGGTTCTCCCACTTGCTGTTTTCTCTCCTTCAGTTTTACCAACTCAACTTTCAGGGTGACTGTAATACCAATTATTTTGGTTTTTTTCAATCCAAACTATCAATCACTCCTCCCCCTTGATAGGGCTCTGCTGTCAGAGAAGTAGTAACTAGATCCACATCTTACGGTGTCCACACCAGAGAATTTACCTCTGAAGTGCTCTTTCCCTGATGGGCACCATGCCACCACGTGACATCTGGCCCTTGAGCTTTAAACCATCCTGTGATCCATGTGATAGGTAAAACAGCACAGAGCTAGTATAATTTGGGAGGACACTGGAATTCACCCTTCCCCTAGCCCATAACGATAGCCACCCAAGCCCTCAAAAAGACAGGAAGTCATACTCCGAATATTTCACTTTCAGCCACAAATGCTGGAAAGGTTGTCTAAATGAAAGATAAGATTTTGGCTCATATTATCTTCAGACACGGGGTCTTTCTGCAAGAAGCACTCTATCAGCAGAGCAGGTGTTTGGTGCTACAAAGCACTCTCATCTGCAGGCATTAAGAAGTGATTTACACCAGCAAATATAGAGGTCAACATGGGACAGCCCTCAGGGTGCAACAGCTGGAAGGCTTGGGAGAAGATTTTGTATGCATCTCCTGATCATTAAGCATCTGGCTTTGAACAGTGCTACTCTCTGTGTAGACTTTAAAGGCCAATATTAGGGTATGAGGGTCAGCTCATACCAAGTTCAGCCTCAGAGCCCTGACATCAGTCCGCGGCGAGCTGCTGTGCATGCCAGGCTGCAAAGGAGCAGTAACCCAAGGTCACAGATGTCTCCAGCACTGCCTCCCCTTCTCACTCACCCCAGTGGGCCTCTGAGGGGCTGGTTGTCACCCAGCTGGGGCCAGGGGAGCACAGGCAGCACACAGAGCTGTCAGCCTCAGCCTCCCTCAGCAGTTTACTAACACGATTAGATTTGACAGTAAGTTTCTAGCCATGCACTAGTTTCACGTGGAGCAGTTTGGTATCTCAGCCTGATTCATAGACCCACATCTATCTGGGTCTGGTGCTTTCGGTTAATTATCTGCCATCCTTCTAACTTGGTGCCAGAACTTAATTAAACTTTCAGGCTCAGAGACAAGGGTTCCTCTGCCTCAGAGTCCGGGCACAAGGACCATCACACGGCAATGGCAGAGCCGCTGCCTAACTTGCCCACTCCAGAGAAGGAGGCAACTCGATTCCCAGACCTTTCCCCAGCAGCACCTGCACTGCCCTGGGCTTGCTGGTACTGTGTGCTGTGCTGGCTGGAGCGGTGGCCTCTCCTTGCAGAGCCAGAGAGGAGCAGGGCTTTCCTGCTCCAGCTTAGAAAACAAATGCACAGTCAGGCACCCTGTGGTTGTCGGGAGGCTGCAGAGGACAAGGCCAGGAGTGCTGGTGTCTGGTTCCTGCCAGTGAATCATTATCTCTTTGCATTAGCTTTGCTCCTTCTGCAGTTCTTGTTCCAAAACGCCTGCTCGCTTGGCAAAGGAATTGGTGTCACCTCCCATAAGGAAATGTTGGCAGTGCAGCTGCCTTCCCAAATTCTGCACTCCAATCAGTGACTCTGCTACTTTTTCAGCACTGAGCTGAGGACATCCCTTTTGGTAAAAATACATTCTTTGTTCAGATACTTTTTGAGCTTTGCTCACAAACACAACGGTCAGAAAGCCTAATCTTTAAATCGCATTTTAAATTGGTTTAGTAAGATTAAATGCTTTGGGGAATAGGCACATTTTCTATTTGTTCTTCCCCCCCAGACCATTCAGAAGCACATATTGCTCTAGAATTAAGCGTTCAGCCACCACAATGTCCTGACCGTGTGTCTGCCGGCAACAAAAGACATGATTATGCAGACCTCTTTTCTATTTGGCATAATTTCTGCAGCTCTGAAACAGCCAAGGCATCTCTCATGCAGCCCCCTGAGCTGCCCAGTGCATTAAATAAAGCCACATCAGCTTTTCCAGGGGTCTGATTCTGCTACACGACCCTCCGATATCCCCAGTTGCTAATTCCCAGCACATACACTGGTAGAAGCGTTTTCTTTTATTAGTATTGTCAAATTCAATTTGTCGGATGGCACGTAGGATAAGCAACAGGCACAGGCTGTTATTTCTGGCAGGCAGGAAGACAAAGAGCCTGGCAGGCCAGTCCATCGCTCAGTACTTGCCCCAGCTCCTCGCCACCACCGCCTGCCTTTCCTAAAGCACAGGAGAATACGTCCCCTCCCCAGCGTACAGACAAGTCCAGAGCCTGGGCTTTTGCTGCTCCCCGTGGGAAATCACTTCAGTTTAACAAATTACATCGGGAGGAACATTTTTTTTCTGTTTAACCCATATTTTTGTTTCAAAATTCCTCCTGCTGCACTGAGTTACAAGCCCTTGATCTAGGCTAAAGACTCCCTTTTCCTCCCTGGGGACTGTTCCCTTTGGATGGTAATATCAACCTTCCTTAGCCGTCCCTGCTTAGCTGAGATACACACATTTAGCCCTTTTCATCTTTTCTTGTAAGTCCTTCCAGCCTCTGATAATTTCATTGCTCTTGTGTGACCTTCCCTCTGTTTTCCTGCGTCTTGGACTTAACTGCAATACTGCTGATTAAAGTGATGAATATCGCGCTGCTTGAATACATGGCTGCTCCCCTGGGTGCCTCCCACCCCTCCTTCCCATCTGTTGGTGAGAGCGAACCCCCCGGCAGCCCGGGGGCATTTCTTCGGGCAGGGCTCAATTCGTGTTACAAGGCTGACCCGGTCAGCCTCTACTGCTCTGGGAGGAAGGAAAATGGACTCCCTGTCTGGTGAAAAAAGCTCTCCGTGACCCTAGCTCAGCCATCCCACTAAGATGGAAATATGGACATTATGCCACTGGGTCTGGCAGGCAGCTTCGTGGCGGAAGAGAATAGTGACCCGGGGAAAATACTGCGGCTCTGCACTCAGTGTGTAACACGCTGCGACCAAACGGTGCGTGCAGGGAAGCTTGGGGTGATCCTGACAACTGCGCTGGGGTTTCATTCGGTCCTATTTTGGGTTTGTTTTTTTTCCCAAGGCTGGGGGGGGGGGGGGGGGAAAGAAGGAAAAAAGAATTAAAAAAAGAAGGAAAAAGAATTAAAAAAAAGGGCTTTTTTAATTTCATTCCCTATTTAAGAAAAGACAATTTTAATAAGCTTTTATCTTTTACCTAATTATTTTCACATTCAAGAAAAGAAAGGGTGGCTTTGTAGTTACACTATCAGGTAGCCCTGATTGCAAAGGTAAGAGTAGCCATAGCTACGTAATAGCTGAGCGCTTCGTGATCTAGGTTTCATGCTCTAGTAGATAGGTAGGTACACAGATGAAAAATTCAGGCAAGAGCTACCTTGTGTGACTGTGAAGCATCAGCAATAAGACAACATCACGCAAACTTCCCAAAAAGGAAATAAAGGCCCTCATCATTAAGCTCCATTTTTGTTATACATGCTTTTAACTTCAACAGCTAAATGACATACTGGCTCACAGCTGCTTTATTTAAAGTTTCATTGATCTTACTCTGTTGGGAGCTTATAATGAATACCAGACCCCATATCCCTAATATTTTCTATGGAGACAGGCAGAAGGAAAACACTTAAAACAAGGCAAGCTTTCTTTGAGAAGCGGGGGAGGGAGGGAATCCCCCTCAAGCATTAGTATCCCCCTGCTCCCTCACCAGACTAAAAAGGAGACACATAAAAGTTTTAAATAACCTTTTTCAGTTATGGAAAAAGAAGAAAAATATCTTGGGCTTTGGACATTTAAAAAAAAATCATATTTTGTGTTTTTGAAAATTTCAGAGGAAACTGCAACAGTTGCCCAGAAGGGCATCGTGTCTGGAGAATTTGTTTCCTGTCATGTAAGAAAATGACTCCACATTGCTCTGGCAAAGAAAGAAGCTAGCTCTGCTAACTGCAGGGAGCAGATGATCACCCCAAGCAGCTACAGAGATTTGTTTTCCCAATGGCCATTAGGTCCCACAAATTCAACACCCTCACACTGAAGAGATCAGCAGGTTTTTGCCCGACAAAGCAAAAAAATGCATTTTACCATCAAGTCTTCTGCCAAGGAGTTTCTGGCCCAAGCCAGGTGAGTATGTTTAGGATGGGCTTGTGACCCTCTGGAGATGCAAGTGCCAGGTTGGAGAGGGGTGGCGCACATCCTCAAGATGGCTTTCTCAGGGTGCCCCGGTGGCAATGGCCCTGCTGCAGCACGATTCACAGTCACTGTGGAACACGGGCTGGTTTAGACCAAAGCCACCGCTATTTCGGATTTTGTCATCTTGAGAGTCTGTTCTGGCTTAGGTGTCCTGGCAGTTGCATTTATCAGCTCCTTTTCAACTTTATCACTGTTGCTGGCACCACTGAAGCCACCTGGGAGTGCTAATGGAGGCTTGTTTTAATAATAAGGAAGTCCAACTTAGGAGTAACGCAAGGCCCCATTCTTGGGCAAGTGTTTGACATTTCATAAAGTGATCACACTACGTCTTAAAACCAGTCAGCTTCCCGGCTTCCCTGACCCTGCCACAAGGCTTCCCTAGTATCTAACTGATGGTGGTGATCCTAATTTCCGGCCTAATCTCCATCATGGCTAGTTTAGACCCATTTATCCCTGTGCCAGCACTCTGGTTGCTAAAGTAGATTTGTTGTGATTTTTTTTTTCCTCCAAAAAAACTCTGTTCTTTTCATCTTAAATACAAATAACCTTTTCTTTATTCCCTCCCAAAACAATTCCTTCGGTTAGAGGAACACATCTTAATTTTTAACTCCTAATCAGCGCCTAGTTGCCAGAGGACATACGTGAAACTTGTGAAAGCGTGGGAACAGACATATCCACCCTTGAAAACCCGCGGTTCGCCTGCGACTGCCACCCCTTGAGCTGCGCGGCTCTTTCGTGGCGTCATCTTAGCGAGGCGGAGAGCTATGAGGTCACGGGAAAAGCGGCCGCTGACGCCGCCAACCTCTTCTGCCTGCTGCGGGGAAAGGCAGCGATGCAGGCGCAGCCGCCGGGCCGGGGGCCGGCCGGCGCTAGGGGGGGGTGTCGGACCGCTGGGGCGGCGACCGGCTGCCTGCCTCCCCCCTCGGCGGGTTTTGCGAGAAGGGTCTGACCCAGGTAGATCTAACAACGCCGGCAAAAATCCGTGGGCGTCCCGGACAGGTTTTAAACCAGCGTTGGGAACTCAGACGAAAGACATCCTCATGACGCTAGACTGAGGTAAACTGGGTGGCACCGCAGCCCCCCCGCGCCCCAAAAGATCACGTTTGGGTTGCAGTGGGTCACCCCCGGCACTGCTGGGGGGAGGCTGGAAAGACTGCTTGCTCTCCGTCCCATTTACATCCCTTCCTCGCCACCGTGGCTTGGGTGAGTAGCGATAAGATGTTGCTGTGTGCGTTTTTCCTCCTGTGGGAAAGGTCTAGATGCGGTGGTAATTTGCATCCTCAAAAAGGAGACCAAAAAATCCCCAGTATAAGATGACTAGGATAGCTTTGTATAAATGCAGAATGTATAAATGCAGGGGAAGAAACAAAGGAAGAAACATGTAATCTCCCTGCACCTCTCATAATTGTCTCGGCCAATTGCAGTGGGGAACTAGAAGGCATTAATCCTTGGTCCTCAACTCACAGGGACCAGGACCAGCCCAACAGCTGATAAGCCGACCAAAACAGCAACACACTTTGTTCCCTATTGCACTACTAAGCACAAAAACCTAATGCCAGCGCCTCAGAGGTACCCCAGCACCATGTGCCCCTGCATCCAGACCCCTCCCATGCTCCATTCAGTTGCATTTTTACCACCTTGTTCTGAAATTCCTAGTTTTGCTGCCAAAATGCAGCAAAGCAGTAAGCTCACCTTCCGGTCTGACTCTCCCAGAGTCCCCACCGACCTGTCTGGCACTGGGAACAGCAGGGCCTCCGTTTCATTCCCCAGGGCACGGCCCTGACTGGTTTATCTCAAACTCATTAGCCACAAGGCAGAATAAGAAGAGAGTGATTATGTAGCAGGTGTTGCGCTTGGCATTACGCTTCCACTTTGAGAATCAATATCTCTGAATTACCATTTCAGTCATTCCCTTCGGGCACAGCCTGTGCTGGAATAAAGGGGCTGTCCCTGGGGGTGACAGCTGGATCACCACCTGCAGAAGAAACAGGAGCTCACAGCTAAAGCAGAGCTCTGGAAGAAGATGTGCTGAAGGTGTCATTAAGAGCGTTTGTTTCCCTGCCTGCAACACAGCCCCTGGTGTGACCCGGAGAAGGTTATTTCAGTTTTCTGTACTTTGTTTTTTTCCCCTCCCCATCAAGAGGGACAGTGTGGGCCTTCCCACCCACTGAGATGCCGTGAAGATAAATTCCCAGTTATTTGTAAGGCTGTTGAAAATGCACCAGAGAAGCACAAGAGAAATACTGAACAGTTTCAGTAACAAATCAACTATTTTAACGCTTCCCAGAGGAAGCAATTATTTGGAGCCGGTTCACTTTTATGAGGGGAGACACAGACTGTAGGATGGTAACAACTTTGTCTGCAGAGCTGAACCCAGGATCATAAATCTCTTGGAAACAGCCGTTACAGGGACATTTCTGCTATCCCGTGCAGGTGGCTCATGGAGATGGAGGAAAGTCATTTGTGCAAGACCGCTGTCCTGTCCCACCCGCAGGGAGCCCCACACTGCCCTGCAGCACCCAAGGACAGGAGCACAAGGTGGGAAACCCAGCGCTGTCGCCCCTTGTGTGCCAGGCTTCTGCTTCTGGCTCCCATCAGGCTTGTCCAAGAGGAGTTTGCTGCCTGAGTTTTCCTCCCCAGGAAAACTCTGCTACTACCAAACCTGGCCCCGGTCTCCTCAACATGAGGAGACTTTAAATTTGGGTTTAAAGATGAACGTTATATATTTTCTAAATACGGGTAGCATGTTAGCCCTTCTTAAGGGAGGGCCTGCCCAACAGGCACAGCCAGCGCAGAAGCAAATCCAGCTGTGTGCCAGCTGCAGCCAGCAGCTCTGCCCAGCCCAGCCCCAGCCTTGCGAACAGCATCCCCAGCTGCCATTGACCTGTAAGGAGGGACGTGCACCACCACTGCCAGCTCTCCAAGCTGTCCTTCTCCCACCCCCAGCTGCCGTGGAACAGCAGGGAGGTGGCAGCCCCAGGCACAGGGGCAGGAGCAAGTCTAACCACACGCACACCTTGCCAGACAGCAGCGGCAAGGGGAGGACACCTACCTGCTGCCGAGGCCTCCTTGGTGCTCTTGGGTAGACAGAGCACGCTCTGGCCCACTACGGCTCCCTCCTTCCCGGAGAGCATCAGCACTGTACCCAGCAGCACCCGACTGCCCCTACTGCAGGCTGCCCCCAGGGCTGCTGGGTGCCATGGTTTGGCACGTGTGGGGACAGGGAGAGCGTGCCTGCCCCATGAAGTGGGTTCCCTGGCCTCACTTGGGATCCATGGGCCTGGAAGACAAAGCCCGCTTGCCAGGTGGAGCTGCTAAACAGCATGGTCTCAAACACCACCCCCTAAAGTAGCTACCAGGAGATCTGAGCAGCATGACTGGAGCAGCAGACGAGGAGACAAGGGTGCTTGTGCCCTGTACACCAGCATGTTGGCACCAGTGTGTACCCTCTTGCCCCAAAATCTCTTTTTTTTCTTTTCATGGATGTAACATGAAAATCCTGAGCTGAGTCCCACAGACCACCCTGAGCTCAGCGTGGGCCAGATGACAGGGCTGCTAAAGGACAACTACCTTACGCCAAGGTACCCTTGGGGCTCCTTAGCTCTGCTGTGTCCCAGCCCAGGTCTCACTGAAAGTTAAGGTGAGGAGTTTGCTGGTAAACATCATCCTCCTGCAAAAGGAAACAGAGAGAATCGGAAAGTCCATTGCATGCGTTTGTGATCCCTTCCCCTGCTGCGATGCTAGCTTGGTGCCAAGAGAGAGCATTGCAGTTTTGCCAAGTACCGCAGCCGATGAGGGATGGGGGCTGGCAGTGTGTCCCGGCCAGACCCTGCTCTCTTCTCCAGGGACAGCACTCGTAAGGGGCCCTCTGCATGGCCCTGGCGGGTGAGGAGTGTGCAAACATTTGCTTCGCGAAGCATGGGGCTTGTTGGCACATAACCTGCCAGCATCCTTCTGCTTTCAGGAGGGGAAATCTGGCATTTCGTGACCCCCCCTAAAAACAGGTCAGAGGCTGGGGGAGCTGTTAATGCAGGGCAGGTTTCTGCCAGGGGCAAAGCTACAGTAGATCAAGGGACAATTTGATAATGCAATCCCACCGCAAAGTTTTCCAATGGCAGCGTCACAGCATGCAGCAGCCAGGGGTGGCGAGGAAAGGCTCCAGATATGCTCGGTCCTGTTAAAGAGTTAAAGCCCGTGGTTGTAATGGGGCTGGTGTGTCCGCAGCTTTGTGTTCCTGGAAAATCGACACGTACAGAACATCCTGTTTGGGAGCCGGGCAGCACAGTGCGCCGGCTGGCAGGATGCCTGGTAAGGGCAGGAGCCCTTTCCCAAGCAAGTTTCTCAAAGCGGCTTTGTGGCGGGGTCGGTGTCTTTGTGGTGGGGCTCCTTTTCTGGAAGCTGAGGTGTTCCTGCATGCCCCTGGCCTTTCCGCCCTTCAGCCAAAGGCCAACTGTTGAGGAGGGTTTCCCAGACCACCCACCTCAGGCCGGCTTCCCTTGGGCTTGGCTCCCGCAGTCATTTCTCATTGCAGGCACAAACCAGAGGTGACAAATTATTTCCAATGTGTCTAATAGATAAGAGCTGCAGAACAACAAGAAAGGCACATTCCTGGCTGCCAGAATTGCTGTGACAGGAGACCACTGCCCAGTGAAAAATAGTAATAATTTAAAAGCAATTCCTGGAGGCCACCGACTCCCACGTGCCAGCTGTCTGCTACAGGAGGGCAGGCACAAGCCACAGACCTCCAGTTTCGCAGCGGCAAAACTATGGTAAGATCAGCTTGTTGCGTGGGAATAATTTAAGGAATAAATGGAAATGGGAGGAAGGTAGGTGTCACCCCTTCCCTTCTCTTCAGCCTGCCTGTTCGTCCACAGAGGATAAAAATCATATATGTGAGTATACAAAAGTCTCATAACATCTTTAAAGACTTTGCTTTGAACAAGTTGGCCAAAAGGATCTCCTCTCCCCTTCACCTCTCCTTCCCTTTCCTATTACACTACTGGTAGATTTCCTTAAAAGAAAGGAACACTCATTAGTACACTTGCCTCAAAGGGCAATGTTACCTTAGGTCTTCAAAGCAAAGCAAACAATAATAATAACAGTAATAATAATAATGGAGTGTATATAGTACTAACAGAACAACGGGTTTCTGTTCCTCTGCAGTTTCTGCTTCTGCCATCCTCCCAGGGCAGCACAACTACCCAGAGGAGGGAAGAGCAGAGCCTGCACCCAACCTCACCTCTGCGCTCGGACCTGCACTGTGTACACCCACGTATTTGAAAGATCTCTCCAATGTCTCCTATACTGTCCTGCTACCCACTTTGGATTAGCATTTTGCCAATCAGAGCTATCTTCCCTCTAAAAATAACTCCTCTCTATATATATTCCTATATATACACTGTTCTCCTTATCTAGTCTCCAAGATTAATTATCCATTTATTATATTCACCCCTTCTTCCTCTCTGAAGCCCTCTCATGCCATACATCATCTCTTTAAACCTTTCTCCCCCGCCCCTTTCCCATCGTTAACAGCTTGGACAGCCTCCCTCGCCTTGCTGTTCCCAAGGGCCCCACCAACGGATGGAGACCACAGCAGCTATCAGCCATTGGTGCCATAGTCATCAATGCAGGTTCCAAGTCCAGCAAGCAGGGGACCGTAAGAAAACCACGTAGCAGTTGCTTCAAACACTCCCCAAAATGCATCTTCTCTCCTTACATCAAATCCAGACCCAACCTTATCGCCTCTTTGAGCCCCACCCCATGGCTTTCACCCAGCCCATGTCTCCCAACACATTCAGTCCCTCTTGCTTTACTGCTATTGCCTTTTTTCATGCACAGACCCAGCGGGCACACATTTCCTACTGCTGCCGTGGGAGAGCCAAGCAACTGCCCTGTCCTCCCCCCAGCTCACATCCTTCCTCTCCATCGCTGACTGATCATTGCTGCTTGCTCCCAGCTAATTCAGACTGCACAGACCATGCTTTATTTGGGGAGCAGAGGAAGGGACAGAGCGCTTGTGGGGGTCTTTCTGCACCACAGTAGTAAATTGCTATGCATGCACACACTGCTATAGAAAGCAAAGACAAATACCTTGCCCAGCCTTGTGCAGCAAGTCTGCACGTTAGAGCAGGAGACTTCTCAGGCAGGCTGAGGAGCACCTGCAAAAACAACTGCCACGAACGTCAGCCAAGACAACAGGTCCAGGTGGCACTCGAGTGATCGCAGCCCTTCCAGGATGGCCCTTGCACCAACCTGGCCCAGTTTCTCATGCAGTTACATGCAGGCACACCAAAGGTGGCCTTTGCTTCTGAAAGTGGAGGGTATTTTTGGAAACATGATCCTTCCAAGGCTGCACCAACTCTGTACCTCCTTCCCCAAGCCATTTGAGCATCCCTAGTTTTAACTTCATCCTGATCTTCTCGCATGAAAGACATTGCACTACTGCAAAGTATTCACTAGTGACCTGCTAGATTTGCAGTCCACGAGGCCCAGGCAGTTAAAAAAAAAAATACACAAGAGATATAGCTTCACTTCAAAAGAAATTTTTTTTAATTTAGAAATGCAGTTATATACATAGAACAATTAAATTAAACTTTGTACAAATATTAAAATACTATCTTCACACCCACTGCAATGTACAGGATACCAGAAAATATATATAAAATAAAGCAAAATAAAACTGAGTGACATCCTGCACAGCATCAATTATGGTTTTGTTTTTAAATCCCACATATATCTGGAGTACCATTCTGCAAATAATTCCATAGTGGTGCAACTCAGATAAAAAGAAAACACAGACAGGAAAGAAGAAAAGATTAATGCACAAAGGCAATCAAGCTCCCCTTGCATTTGCATCAGCAACTACCAGCAGTCCACCCACCGCATCATAGGACATCTGCTTCGCAGACAACTTCACCTTGTTTTGTTTTCAAAGGAAGCAAATCAGAACCGGAACTAAAACATTTTCCAGCACAACTCAGTTGCCTCTGTCCTTGCTCACTCGAGGACAGAAGCAAAAGCACAGCTTACAGAAAGCATATGCGGATCATCAATAGAACCTGTTCTGGTGGGTACATATATCCGTACATCATCTGCAGAGGGTCGAGTTTGGAAGCAGTGCTGAACACAGGGCCCTGAAGAGAAGTGTGGGAAGTGGCGTGCTCTGTCCCAGTGTGGACGGGCAGGAGGAGTGGATGAATGATTGGAAAAAGGCTTATTTCCTGTATAAAAGTACGCCTTAAAATTAAGCCTGCCCTAGGAAACCTCTCTGCGCTTTCAAAGCATATCATAGAGAATAAATGTTTTCTAATGAAGTTGTTCTGCAAACGAAGGTTTTCACAAAGAGCAAGTTCAATCTGCAGTTTCCTGGTAAGGACTTAAGGGTGAGGATGGGGTGAGGCAGGATGTGCAAAATGGATGGGATTTATTGCATTTATATACAGAAACCAGAAAGTGAAATTGATTTAATTAGTTATCTGGATAGAGTAATAAGGCAGATTTTTTTTTTTTAAACAACTGCTATCAGAACAGTAAAACCAGGTTTTGCAAATATGTTCTAAAAAGGTCAGCATGGAAATCTCAGTGTGTCCAACCAGTTGTATATTAATATTTTTTTGTACAGCAAGCCTGCTGGTGTCTGCTAAATCATCTAAATAAAGCACAAGCTTCCTTACAACCCAGTCGTGAATGCATTAGCTCATTAGCCTGCAGCATACCTCTGTTTTCAGTCACAGCTCTTCCTTACCCCCCTCCTTGTGTTCCCTTTTCTGTGCTGCAAATGACTTAACCATCCCACATTATTTCCAATGGCTGAGCGTGTTGCTCTCTTAGCCCCACTCCTCAGTATTGACCCAAGTCATCCACCTCTGGGAGCATCTTAGGATGTTTCCTCCCAAAACACGTGGAACAGATTTCTTCCTAGCAAACCTGACTTCTCCATGTGCTGAAAGGCCAAATAAAGGCTCCAGATGCATTAAACAATTTGCCACACCGGAGCTGAAAGGCTAAGGAGAAACCTCAGGGGAGACGTCCAAGGGGTGAACAAGCAGCATACTTGCTGAGTAAGCATTCTTCTACACAGCAAGTTCCCTGGCGGTTAAGAAAAAGGATGAAAATGCATTAAGCTGTTCTCCCTCCCAAACTCACGAAGTTTTAACTCAGCAACAACTCCACAGGCTCACAGGCTGCAGCACGTCTCTCCTCCCGACTTTATTTTTTACCTCTTCTGCAGTTAATGATGGGCAGATGCAAGCTATTTAAAACCAGCACACACAAACCCCTCTCTCTCACCAACGCTGCTGACCCCTTCAAGGTGGCAGGAGGCTCTGACACAATCGCTTGGGCTGAGCTTCATGATGCAGATCCTGGCAGGAGACTGCCCCACTTCCCCATGGGTTACTGTCAGCTTCACTTTCTGGTTCTCTCAGGCTGGTCTGGTTCTGCAGTGCTTGGGCTGTAAACACTGCAGTACGTTGCATT
Organism: Balaeniceps rex; assembly: GCA_013401315.1. Classification (NCBI taxonomy): domain Eukaryota; kingdom Metazoa; phylum Chordata; class Aves; order Pelecaniformes; family Balaenicipitidae; genus Balaeniceps; species Balaeniceps rex. The sequence continues at coordinate 21,472 of VYZW01010850.1, read as the reverse complement.
TTATTTATTTTTTAAAACATCTATGCAACTGAAAGGGAGCAAGGAGGCTTTTCTATTGCACATAATATTCTGGATTTCTGAAATGCCCTTTTCTTTTAACCTACCGGACTCCAAAAATAACGGAAACCTTTAAAATAAGTGCTATTTTTATTTTTCCAATGTAATTAAATCATTTTAATGTTCATCACGGGATCCAGCATCTATGACAGAGCATGAGATGATTATGTTGGGAGTGTTAAATAAGAAAAAATTCCTCTCTTTGAATTCTTTTGCCAGACAAAGGTAGGAAAAAAAGGTAAGGAGGCTGTGGCCCCATCAGAAAAAAAAAAAACACCAAACAAAACAAAACAAAAGAAAAAAATCATTTACCATGCTAAATCTTGCAAGGCTGAGCCCCTGTGCTCCCCATCCACCAGGCTGAGATCCAGGCTGCACCTACCTATGGCAACAGCCAAAGAGGACACACTCTTTGCTCACAGGTAACGAAGGCTCCTGAGATAAAGCAGAGCTCACGACAGAGGGATCTTTAAGGCTCAGCCCTTGCTCCCATAAGTAAAGACAGGACTGTGCAATTTAGTTTTTCCTAAATCTCTGCCCAGAAGACTTCCCAATCCTTCAGCCTCTGCAGAATTAAAACAAACATGAATGAGTAACAATCACTTGATAATCAGTAAAGTGAGGCCTTGCTCCCCCTCCCCCTTGAAAAAAATTGTCAAGCAGACATCTCTCAGGTTCCTCCCCAGCCATTCTACCTCATTTTATATGAAAATAAACTCTAAAGCTGAGGACGTGGGCAAGAGGAATGTGATGCCCCCAAACTGGTTTCCACATTCTGGCTTGCACGCCTCCTTGGGGCCTGTTCCCACAAGCATTGCTGCAGGGGACAGGCTCTTCTGCAAGCGCTGGAAGCACCAGCTGGGGTTACCAGCCAGCACAGCAGAGACTGGCCTGGGAGCTGCTGGTTTACCCTCTCAGCAAGCCAACAGAAGCTGCCTGTTTATGCCTGATTACAAGATGTACACTTGCAATTTCCCTCCACCTCCACACTTCCCCCACCCCCTTAGTAAAGCCATTTCCCACAATTTCTATAAATGAAACAAAATTAAAGCACTCCCTCTTCTGTGCAGCTTGCTTCCTTCTCTTCCCCACCCAAATCGAATTTTCTCTCCCAAACTGGCAGCTGCTTGCTTTACAATAGCAGAGAGAGGATGCAGGGCCACACGGTACATGTTTTCTGCTGGCAGAGCAGGCGCTCGTCCAAGGCAAGGTCAGGCCTCGGGATCAGCTTCCAGTGTCGTCGTGGGATTCTCCCACCAACCCGGTGCTAACAGTGAGTTAAAGGACTGCCCCTTGCAGGAAGACAGCATGTACCTGACTTCTACACCTTGATTGCTGAGGGTCAGTTTGAGTAGACAGGACCTCAAACGCATAAAGAGCAACTCCTCCTGCTCCAAGTTGGTTAGGTAGCAGGAAAGAAGTCATGTATTCATCCCTCCACACTCCCTTACCACTACACTCGCTCGATCCGTCTACCTCCCCTGATAAACCAGTGAATGAGACAATTTGCTCAAGCTTAGACCATTTCCAAGGTAGGAGTTTAAAACTAAATACAAACGTTCCCATGCTTATTTTCTAAAATTCAAACAGCAGATGCGTAAACAACATTTGCCCTCTACAGTGCTCAAAGCTGACACACCACAGCCCACTGTAAAACAACATGGGATTTTCACCATCCAAACTGAAACAAAAAATACCCAAACGACCCAAATGGGATTTATCAAGTCCTTGTGTTAATGCAAGGTAACATGAGCAATAGGGAAGGGAGTTTAAAATACTGTATTTTTAAGTTAACAACATCCCTCTAAAACAAGGATAGGGAAAACAGGATTCTTCCATCCACAGGCATGTGCTGTCCCAGGTGTCCTGGCATTTAACAGCTAATCAGGAACAGGAGCAGCAGGTACATGGCTGGATACTATGGCCTATCCCCATTTCCAGGAACTGGAGCTAAGCCACCGTGATTTTATATATAAAGGTGTTGTACCACTTTTACCAAGTGCTGTGACGGTATGTTCCTGGACCAACAAGGATGAGGACGGTAAGATCATAAACCAGAAGTAAAGCAGCACAGACAGCATCCCTATTTACCTGTACATTACCACATGATGTGTAAGGCCATGACATTTTGCTCCTTCAACTCAAATGAAAATTTAGCAGCTTCTCACAGGGCAAATGTTTCCCTGGTTACTTCAAGACAGTTATGACAAGCTACATGCATCTAAGAAGCCAACTCTCCTTGCTGAAACCAGTCCCACGGAACAGTGTCCAGACCTCCCCGGTGAAGAACCTTACAACCACCACAATGCTTTTGTGATTGGATCACCTACCCCAGACAAAAGTGGCTTCCTGCAAAAAAAGAGTCCTGTTAACTGCAACCAGGATATTCTGACCTGCTGTAGATAACTGTGGGGGACAGAGGTATACATATTTTTGGATTTTCTTTTCCCTGCTACCAGAACTTGAAACAATCTTGGAAACTTAGGTTCAGGAATAAGCTATGGTGTCCCCTGGCACGGCTGTCAATGTAGCCAACCTTCCCTCACAGCAACAGGCAACTGCGTTGTATTTAGGAGAGACTTTATAAATGCTGCTTACCCCCAGCCACAAGGAAGCAGCCCTTCATCTGTGGGCCCACTGAAGCCCATTAGGAGAAAACAACAGACTCTTGCTGTATGCAGCTAGGAAGACACACTAGTCTCTGAGATGGTAGCTACCCAGGATTCAAGTACCAAGGTACCCAGTGTGGCTGGAAAGGTAATTTGGGATTGCACCAATGGCGCTAGGCATTTTTTCTCTTGACATTTTCAAACACCTGAACCACTTCCAGATTACACCTCAAAAGTGTTACCTCTGCCTGAAGATCTGACCAAAGGAACCTAAGCTTTAGTGCAGAACCACCTTAACTGAAAAAGCTTTGACACACACAGCTTATTCAGAAGAGCAGGGCCACAAATTTGGTTCCAGTCCTGATGCCTCAGTGAATGGGACCAACTCATAGTTAACACAGGGTTGGTTAACTGAAAGTCACATCCTCCAAGCTTTCTGGACCCTGCTAACCACTGGCCATTCTCCAAGGCTCTTCTACAACCTAACACCAGGAGCTACTCTGGCACCAGACCAAAGCTGAAAGGGTCGTTTTATTGGCAGTACAGTCCCAGCTTCTAGAAACACAGCATAATCAAGTGGGCTGCACAGGTAGAGAAGGAAGGAGGAGACAAAAAGTGATTTTCAGGAATGGACTCCTGCAGAGATGGTTTTTGAGAAGGGGGCAGAGGATATTCCTACACATTGGACTTCTCAGCCTTCAGCGCTCTAGCAAGTCTCAACGAACTGTTACCGCACAGCTAAGTTGTCACACAGCCCGTCTCATTTGAGGTGCTTCTAGACATCACAAGCTGCCCCTTAACTGGGATCCCTCCTGAGCCCAGCTTCAGTCCCAGTGAGGCGTTTTGTCCTGCCCTATCACAAAGAGGATGCCGGAAGAAGAGCCTATATAACGTATATACGTATATATAAACTGTGTCTGCACCCAGTGAGCAAGTGGTTTTAGCCCCTGCTCTCTGGGCAGCAGAAGGGCTAGAGAGGCCGATAAGCTGCAACAAGCCGGTGTGAGGAGGAGAAAGGCACGAGAAAAGAGCAGCTCTTCAGAGACTGCTGTCAAACATCTGGCTGGGGAAGAGGAGACGAGAGCTCAAATCCACTCTGTTCCTTGAGCCTCTGATGCTGATGGAACAGGGAAGCCAGCGCTGCACCAACTCCACTGGTGCATCCAGGAGGCAACCTGGCGACATCCTTTGGATCTTCAGCTGAGGGCGTCTCTGCTTGGAGTTATCCAGGGCACAGCTCGCGAGGACGGGGAAGGCTGCACGGAGTGCTTCTGTCCTGAAGGCAGGGGGAGGGGAGGAGGAAGAAATCCAAGAGGGAGAAGGCTAGACAAACACAGCAGGCCTCACGCTTCCTTCAATAAGGGAATATCTGAACGGTGGGGAGAGAAAAAAAAAAGAAAAAATAGTCAAACTTTTGCAGTTCGACACACACCAGAAAAACTACTGTTGAAAGCAAGACAGGCTGCCATTTCCATAATGTGATAATGCGGTGGCCTTCCTGTCATCACAACAGAGCAGAAGGGACCTCTGTAGGACTCTGCTCCAACCTGCCCCTGCGAGCAGGACCATCGCCAGCTCCAGCCTTAAAAATCTCTAAGGACAGAGACTCCATCACCTCTCCGGGTGCCCATCTGGTCCTACACTAGCCTCCTAGCGCAAAATATCTTCCTAATGCCCAATCTGAATATGCCAAGTTACAGCTTGGGTTGTTGCCCCATGTTCTATCATCTGGCTGAGAAGAGTTTGGCTCCATAGTCTTTTCAACTCCCTATAAACTAATTGTAGTCAATTGTTGACTTGGCCCTCAGCTGCTTCTTCACCATATTAAAGCAGCCCAGCTCCCTCAGTCACTCCCCATAAGCCCTTGGCTATCTCGGCAGGTCTGCAACAGAGCCTGTCCAGTTTTTCCACACCTCTCTTGAACTGGGAGTCCCACAAGAAGATACAGTATTCCCAGTAAATCCTTATCAATGTTGTTTAGGGGAAGGTAATAACTTCCCTTAAGAATGACAGTTTCCTTATTTCCCATGACCTTTTAGTTCCTCAAAATGTCCAACACATGTTTCTTACTGTGACAGGGATGGTTGGAAATACAAGGATCACACTTGCCCTTATCTGACTTGAAGAAATGCAGCCTCCTCCAGTAGCTGCAGCTTCCTCATCTTTGAGCCATAAGCACAAGCTTTATGGTCTCCTGCTGCAAGGGGCAATCTGCTACTGTACAACAAGCCTTAGAGGCAATACATGTTTCCAGGCAGTGATAAAAATTACACAGTGCAGAGGCAACATCCTCCAATTTCTACACTGCGGTCATTTTTTGTTAAGCTTCACTTTTGGATTTCTGCTGTTTACACACTTGAAGTTTAATGCCCATTTCAGGACATGTTGCCATTTCCGCCCTTTAGTGGAAATCTCCTTTAACTGTTTTTACCACAAGGGTTCTGGGTGGCATTACTATAGCTGTAGGGCTTGACACGATGGAAAGGAGAAGTTCTGCCCTGAGCTATCTACAAACCAGTTACACTTCCTGCCTCAGACACAGCAGTCTCTGCAGAAGCAACCTTAAGCTGCAGCTTCACATCACCTCTGGCCACTCCTCCAGGGCAGAACAGAAGCAAAGAATGCAAGATGCACTGACTGTTTAACAAACTTGCCCCTCTGCCCTGTACAGTAAGTTCAAGCACATCCCCTTTTAGGTCTTCTCACATGCCAAGGCTGCAGCACTGTATGCACTGTGGCAGTAAGCTGCTTACTAAAACAGTCTAAAAATGAAGAAGCCCAAACATCACAAAGGGTTTGTAGTCCAAGCATATCCTCCCACTCCCACCAACTTGTTTTCCACAAACACAGCTATTTTACTGCATTTGCACTATGATGCTGGAGGCTAACATTTCTCTGCAAATCTAAGACAAGAAGCTTGAGCAGCAGAACCCCAACAGTCTTTCCAGACTGCCCTAGGCCCCCAGTCTGAGAGCACTGCATACTTCAGAAGAAGGTATTAAATACTGCTTGCACACCTAAGTTATGAAACATGCCATGGAGACTGGGACACTTCTTTTCAAAAGCTCCTCTGGTGCCTGACATCCATAGGGACATTCCTTGCCATTTTCATCCTAGGTACTCAACTGCAGAACCTACTCTTATAAGGGTCTCATTAAGTGCTCCTTGCCCGAGTCACATACCATCTGTGTATTCCTCGGAGGAAGTGAGTGATAAAAGGCTCTGTATGTCACTGCTTTCTGAATCTTGGACCTCTTTGTGTACAGGTCTACTGCTAGTCATGCCAGCTACCCAGGAAGAGGTAGCAGCCTGATGCACAAGAACAGTTTCAGAGCGCTGAGAGCCACTGGCTTCACACAGTCCAGAATGTCCGGGGGCTTCATCTTCTCTTTCAAAGCTATTGCGAGCCCCTTGGTTCTGCTGCTGCATCTCTCTGGCTCCGTTCTGCCCAGCTCCCTCTGAGAGCACGATCTGCACTCGGGAGTCCGAGGGTGGAATGCAGTTCCCCGTGCTGCCATACACCGCTTCTTCATAGGATGGCAAGGCCACTTGGACACCATCCACCATGATAGAGACCTGATCTCCGGACACACCTTGGTCTCGCCTCAAAAAAAACAAACAAGGGGGGGAGGGAAATCAAGTTGAGCATTTATATTTTTATATATATGTTACAGAGAACTCCAGTAACCTCCCACAGCAGAACTCTAATGCTCACTGTTGACTTATTTAGGGAAGAACAGACAGAAACATGAACGGTGGTTTAACAAGGTCAAGCAAGCATAGCCTTGCAGCCCTACTGTGAATTGCCATAAACATGAGCAGGGGCTGTAATTCATAGTGCCCGACAGATTTAGCAGCAAGAGCTGAAAAGGTTACAATGCTTCCCACCTCCCCTGCCTCCATAGCTGAATCTGACAAAGATCATAACTCGGAGCCCTCTGCCATTGCAGCTAGCAGATAAAAAAGAGCTCTGACCACCACTGATTTCAGCTTGTTACACTGCTATATTCTGCAACACCCAGCGCTGCCTGGTGAGATAACCTCTGGCAGGGTGGGGCAGACAGCTCTTAAATTGGCACAGTGTGAATCACCTAGGCTTATGAGTCAGAGTCCTGAGAATCAAGTTTTCTTTTCCAGCGGTTTGGACTTCTTCACAGAAGGGCAGACTCCAGGGCCCCAACTCTCAACCTCCCCACTCTGGACAGCCACGTCTCTACTCTATGCTCTTATTTAAGGAGTACTAGTAGCTGGTTCGGAAGAGAGAGTCCACAGTGACTTTGTTGACCTCAGCTGGCAGCAGTGTTATGGCTGGGTCCCTCCTCTCATCCACAAACCCAGGCCACCTCTCACAGCAGGGAACAATGGCAGATTTGCATGTGTATCTAACCAGCAGTACCGCCTGAATTCCTGTCCATAGGATTTCACAAACAGACTGGGGGAGGTGCATATACATACCCAGACACATACTTCAGTAGCTATCCAAGGCTTAGAAGAGGCAGCAGATTGGTCTATAGCCAGGCTAGTAGGGATCATAACTTTTCACGTTCAAAGCCAAAGAAAAAGAGCAAGGAAACCACTCATCAGATGGCATGTTAGAATGGGGACTGCAGCTGGGTATCGCAGACCACCATTTCAGCCTACTGCTGGACTATGGAGCAGAGGTGCCACTGAGGTGATTAAAACAGGAGCAGAGAAGCAAGGAGGTAAGTTGCTCCAAAATGAAGGCCTAAACCAGGTACCTTAATGGGTTTCTGCTGCAAAGAAACAGGACGCCCCTGAGCCCCTCCAAAGCCCAGCTACACTTACCTGCTATGATGGAACGACTTCAACTTTGGCTGCAGCAAAACAAACAGCACAACTAAGAGCAGAATCAGGGCGACTGAACTCGCTGTGGAGGCTACTATGGACAGCGTGGGTACTCCAATTGTTGGAGGAGAGTCCTTTTCTACAAAACCAAGAGGAACACAAAGTAAAATGATCCACTCCCTTAAATCACTTCCATAGGGAAGGAAAAACATCCACATTGCCTGCTCTCAGGAGTTACCCTTGGGTGCACATGTGAGGAGCCCAAGTTTCTCATACACTCAAGGCATACCAGCTATCTCTTACAGAGGGCAGTTCAGAGCTCAAGCTGACACCTCTCCATAAGCTGAAAAGGGAACCTAAAATAAAACATGCACATACAAGGGTCCTTTGGAAAAAACACAAGGCAAACAGAAAAGCAGTGCAAGCAGGCCACAGGAACCAATAGATGTTGGTAAGGGTCATGTTATATATAGATCTGGCTGAGGAAAAGGTAAAAAAAAAAGTCCTGATGTCACCAGCAAGGCCAATAATTGTCTAGCACAATAAACAGGATATTTTAGGCCAAACAATAGGAAAAGTTCCAAATAATGGGTTTTCTTGGCTAATGGAACAGCCTCCCAAAGGAAGGGGTGGAAGTCACCTGGCTGGGTATATTTAAGGCGCAGCAAGCATTCAGTTTCTCTCTCACACAAACATATGCCAGGGGACAGAGAGGGAAGGCAAATGTTGCTTCAGGATGCTGAGTTTTCAGCGTTAGATACATGTGCCCTGTTCACATTACTTCTTCCTACTCTTCCTCAGCTGTGCCGTGTGACTGTATGGGAACCAATTTGGCTTTTAAAGGTCCCTTGCAAGACAGGAATAAATTGGGAGTGGAGAGAGAATGGCCTGGAGCTGGTATTGCTGAGCACTGTATATCATGCCTAAAACACTACACTAGTCCTTTCACGTCCCTAGAGCAAATAACTGTTTGTACATGTGTTGCCTCTGTCCCTAATTTACGTCTTTGGTAGAGATCTGAAAAACCTCACCTCCCCATTGGCATATAGTATCGTGCATTTCCCATTCAGGACATTCCCATGTATGCAATTCCTCAAGTGCTTTTTGCTACATTCAACACATTCTTTGGGAGCACAGGTCTCAAACTGCAGGGGGATGCAGGACACATGCAGGTAGGGATGAGGGGAAGAAAAGCACGCAAACAGAAGAAAAAAAGCTGGAGAGGACCACTGTTTTTAAGCCTACAGCCTGAAATCTATGCCCAAACCAAGCATGTAAGTTGGAAAGCCAGTTTGCATTTTCTGCATCTTCTCTTGGGGTCAAACCTATTGGTTTAGTTGTTTTGAACTTGTTTTCCCGAATTTTTTCAGAAGTAGCTTGACCTCTCCCCAGGGAAAAAACAGTGTCTTGTACATTTTTCTCTATGGCAAATAGGGTTGAGTAAGGATTTCCATTTTCAACATTACTTGGGGCACTTTGAGTACACTGACAGGGAAGAGGGTAGGCAAATAGATGCTGTAAAACTGCTCACTAGCCAGGGTACACTCCAGCACATTCACCATCTCATATTCCAACAAGATGCTCACATGATAAATTGTCAAAAGGATATGGGGCTGACAGGCTCAGAGCTACAGAAAACATCTGATAACTGCTAGGGATTTCATTTACTCTATATGGAGCGGGTGGGATCTTGCCCATTACCAATCATTTTAAGACCTACTGCCTTTCTCTCTACAGTCTCCCACCTCCTCCTCCTTTTAGCCCTGTGAAAGAAACCCACTAGTTAAATCTCAACTGTCGCTGACCCTGACCAGTTGTTTCAAAGCCTGTGCTGTGAAAGCAATGGCTTTTTCACTACGTCAGACTTTTCAGGCCCCAAATTTTTGATAAGGCTACTAATCCTTCAGGATGCTAAACAAATCTGAGGCATTTCTGCTCATCACAACACAATCCCTTCAGCTCTGATGTAGACCAAGTACCACCATGCAAGAATGCCACCCAGGGAACACTACCTGCAATAGCACAGCTTTGTTCTCCAGCCTGGGTGCAGGAAGGGGAAGGGGGCCCACTGTGGAAAGGAAGCTTATGCTGAATTTGAAAAGCCTCTTCAGGATCTAGTTGCTGCCAGGTAAACTCCCAGTTCCCTTCCTTATACATCATAGGAAGGGGCTATTGGAGTGGCTGTGACAGAGACACTGAGAAGACAGGGTCTTTGGGATAGGATGTTCCAGAGATCACAGGTATACAGTGAGCTCCACAAAGAGCTTGAAGAAGGTGCTTTTCTATTTCCTTCCAATTAAGCTAACACATTTTGCTTTATGGATTACGAGACTTAATTCCGGAGTGTACATCTTGCTGACTCAGGGTGACTGAGCAGTAAGACTCTATCAACAAGCCAAACTTGAAGAGGGGAGGGAGTTCTCCCTTTATCTGGTATGCATGCCTTTAAAACCAGAAGAGCCGTAGGCAAACTAAGAGCTGTATGATGAACATTTTCCTGCAAACCTTTTTACTTTCCTGCTTTGATAGAGGAATTCCTGTTCAGCTGGAAGAGACCCTCAAAACAAAAGCTGGCCACTTCCATTTGGAGAGGAGCAGAAATCATTTGTCAGCAATGTCCTTTCCTGCCAGTACAGTGAAAAACAGCACCATCGAGCTCTTTGCCACAGGAGACCAACAGCTACTTAACCTGTTTACAAGGAAGACTGGCTCTATGTACTCACACACACATGCACATGTGGACAGACAAGTATACCACTGAGGGAGATGTACTGTCAAACCCATCAGGAACAAAACCAGACAGCATGGAAAACGCTTCAGTTAGGGCCTCCCCCATTTCTGGGATGGGAGCTGTCAAAATAAGAGGCTCCACATAAGTAACAAGTTGCCTCCTTTATACTCCTCTCCATGGGTTGTCTTCTTGCATGAGGGACTGTGAGCCTGCATCTGATAGGCTGTTACAGAAGAGACATTCTTAATAAAAAGCTGTGATTGTGAGCTGTATTTCTGAAATTGCTGGGGCAATGAGAGGCAGCTGTATGGACTTCCTCAGCAACACACTGACTCAGTGTTTAAGGATAACCTGAAAAGCCAATGCAAGGGCAATTCTGACTGTCCCACTGGAGTCAGGGAGCACTCACCTGGGCTGAGCCTGCAGCTGACTTCCATGGCTGGGTTCCACTCTCCATTCTTGCAGGTCAAGTATTTATAATCTCCTTTCAGCATGTAGCCTTCGACGCACAGATACTCTATGACACTGCCTGAAGTCAGAGGGTTGTTGCAGGGGCTGGGGTGGCATTTATAGCCTCCATTCTCAGGCTGTGGTGGCTGGGGACAATCTGGAAAAAAGATAAAGCAGCATGGAGGATATCTGAGAGGAAAACATCTGTTGCACAATAGATATGGCACATAGGCAGACTTCCACCTATGAACGACGACTAAATTAAGAAACTACCAAAACTGAGAAGAAAGACTGTTAGACAACAGCAGAGAACGCTGCTCAGTTTCACCTTTGATATGTCTTCTGTGATTGCTAAATACTGCTTATTATCCCAGTAGTACAATCTAGTTGGCAGGCATCAAACTGGTGGTATTTTTGAACAGTGACACAACAGAGATTCCACATCAGTGAGGCCCAGAAAATCCTTGGTGCTATCTTTTCCCCACAGCAGTTTCACTAGAGACTGGGGGGAACCTAACAATCAGGCTTTCCTATTAGGCTGATATGGAAAAAGCATGAGACCTCCTACTGAAACAAATGAAGAATGCAAACACCCCACTGTACTTACTATAGGTACAATGTCAAGGAACTGAGCTGCCCCATAAGGCACCGTGGAAGCCAGTAACAGCATGCTGATTTTAGCTATTTTACATAGATATACCACCAACAGTATGGGGAACAGAGCTTTGCTGCAGTAGGACCAAATATTCTAGCCTATTTTTAAAAAGGAATTAGTTATATTACAAAGACATTTCTAAAAAACTCTCTGTTTACCAATGTTAAGTCTGGAGTGCTGAAGGCACTTCACATTTCTCCTCGCATCTGCCCCATCCTGACTAACGGGTGTAGACATAGCACATGCCAGAAATTTTCTTGTAGAATTTTCAATAGCCATTCAAATAAAAACAACAAACCATGAATGAGGAAACTGCACTGAAAACAGGATATTTGTATTGCTTAGAATTTCCTCTCCTCTGGCAGGTCACAGTGACCTGCAGAACAGCCCCAACATCCCCTGCTGATGCCACATATCTGCCTGGCCAAAAGAGAGAGAAATCCAGATTTTTTTCCCTTTAAATCCACATCAGCTTCCCAAACTTCACAAAATAAAATACACCAAAGATCCCCCTTGAGATATTTTGGGGCATCAAAAACCAGCCAACGCACCCACCCTATTCCATCACAGCATGGTGATCTAGGCCTGCCCTTAAACCCTGGAGCGTGCATTCCCACGTTCTGCCTGTAAGTGTTCCACTTACTGTGGGACAAACAGTGAGAAACAGCTGAGCAAAGTTCAAGTAACTGGATTTTGGGCAAGATTTAAGAAGCAAAAGAAAACTTTAGAGATTCATTCCACTGTGGAAAAATGTGCTACATTGCTGCAGTGCAAGTGACCTTTGACCCTAATCACATGTGTGAATGCATCATAGGTAGGCGCCTACCGGCAAATGCCAGTAAACCCCAAGATGAAGTGCTGAGCGAAGCCAAAAACCCTCTGGTATGAGTTCTGCCAGCGTTATAACTGCAATTCAATTTACTTCTTGAGAGAAAAAGTTAACAGGGGTCTAAGCAGCAGCTTTTCAAGAAGACTTTGTTCTTGAGGAGATTTATTCTTAAATAAGCTTCAGAGAAGCCACTGTCCTGTGCCTCATGAGTATTAACTGTTGCCTCTTCTGTGTTTCTTTACTTTTCCTTTCTGCAATAATTTCCCATTTTGTAACCAATGTTTTAACCCTTCACCTTATGAGGCTAAAACTTGCTTTCACTTTAAGCCTGTCCAACACTTAGGGTCAGCTGGGATGAGCTGAAGTGACAGATTCACGGCACATTTCACATTCAGGCACATAGAAAATGCCCTGCTTCACCTGCAGCCCAGGAGACGGGTTTCTTGCTAAGTTGCAAGGACCCATTTGAGCACCAGAAATACTCTCAGCAGTTTAACACGTACCTCTCTAGGCAATGGTAGAGAGCTATGGGGAAAAAGGTACTGTTGCCACCGCAGCTGATGAAACCCAGAAGCAGAGAGGACAACTTCCCTACACTTTTTTATGCCACAGGAGGTACCTGCAATTGTTTGGGAACCACGCACAGCATCTTTCTGCTAACTGCAGCAAAAAGAGCTTGTTTCCTCTGTTCCCCCTTCTCCTGAGCCATATCCATGCATGGCCATTGTGCCAGAAGCTCTTTTGGACCAGGCAGCAGCTCAGTGTTCGGTTCCCCTTCTATGATAAAGTGCCACATATACTGATGAGGTTTCTGAGTTACATACAAAAAATCAGCCAGCTAACAAGAAACAAGCACTAATTTACATTGCAGTAGCGCTCTCAAAGGCTTGGAAACACCACCGCATCAGTCACCTACAGAACCCTGACTTGGCCTCCTCCTGCAAGGGCTTCAGGAGGAGATGTGCAGCTATGCAACTGCAGATTGGTTTCCTCCTCACCTCCACAGGTCACTTGGCACACAAAAGGAGAGAAGCAGCTGGTAAGTGTGTTCAGTCAGTTGTCCCTGACTTGTCCTCTTCACATAGGGAAGAGATTGCAGAATTAGTCACCTCCCCTTTTTTTTCCCCACCTCCTTAGGTCATTTGTCATCACAGCATCCAAGAACGTCACAAGTATTTTAAAATGTCACCTTCACTGTGGCGGAAGAACACTGTTTATGTGCTGGGGAAATAGATAAAAACAGATCTGGATCAGGCAGCCAGAACATCACCACCCTCAACCTGACTGAGCATCTCTGGGCAACCCAAGCTCCCCTGGAACACGACCTGAACTGTCCTTTGCAAGGCAGCCTCAGGGGAACAGAGCATCTTTGGAGAGGGCTACTAGACAGTGCTGATGGCTTTAAAGATTGCTGGAGGTGGCCCAGGCAAGGGTTGGGTGGGTAAGATAATGGACTGGTGGTGCCTGAAAAAACTGAGGAAGTCAAACACCTCTGCTTCCTGCTGGACTAGCTCCCTTTCCCTGGCATCTCTGACAGAGCTCAGCACCTCTGAAAACCAGGGCCCAGCCCACTGTAAAAACAGGCACCTAGAAAGCTTGGGACAGTCCATGCAGCTTCCGCTACAGCAACCTGTTCTTAAGTTTTCAGTATCCTCAGCTTTCACACACTCCATAACGGGTTTCTTCAATTGCCTCCATACGTGTGCTCTAAACTGGGGCTAACAGAAGAAAAGGTAGATTCTGATTCTGCACAACCCTTTATCTCACCAAACAGCAGCAAAGCTTATGCCCCAAGTTTGCAGCATTAGTACACCCACACAGAACCAGGCAGAGCGGCCCATTTACCACTTTTGACACACTTCCCACTGACATACCAGGGTTGAAAAGAGCTGGGTGCCAGCTGCTGCCAGAACACGTGTCCAGAGCAGCCTGCTCCTGGCTACGCTTTGTAGCCAGAAGGTGCAGATGGATGGGAATAGCTGCCTGCGTGAACTGTTTATTAGAACTCCAGAGCATGGCTGTGTCATGGCAGTTTGGTACTGGGTTTGGGAGCAGGGAGCAGCCTGACCCAGCTCTCCTTCCAGCTCACGCTTCCCAAGTGGGCTGCTTGCATTTAACCCTCAGCAGCATTTGCATGCTGCTGTGTGGCCCAGCCCCAGGCTAGAGCATTGCTCTTTGGATATTACTTTGGCACACTGATGCTTTTTGAGACACGTGAACTAAACCATGGAGGAGGGGTTTTCAGTATTTCAGCCCCAATTAAACCTGGGCAGATTTCAAGGGACACAGCAAAACTGTGACCCCCAGATTTACTCCTTCCAAGTTTTAAAGGTGTGTGGCACATAGCGGATACACTGAAGCTTCCTAAAAGGTTACAAAAATCCCTTTAAATTTGTGGGACACTAAGTACATATATTGTAACAATCAACCTCCTTACCAATAGCATCAGCCTAGACTCACAATGGCACTGGGTTATATTTGAAATACAAAGAAACATGCAGGAATGTCATCAACTCCCTCCCTGAAACACATGTTCTTGGAAGTATCCCAGAGCTTATGAGACATCTTAAAACAACTGTTCACGCCAGGCAGGGAAGAGAAAGAGAGCCAAGTTACAGAAGTTATCAACTTCCTAGGGGGTTACTGACATCCTAGGCTTGTAAAGCTACTCCCAGCATCTTGATGCATCAAGCTTTGAGGACGCACAGAAAGAGTGGTTTTGAACACCGCAGCACTGCATGCGAAAGGGGCAGAGCTCTACTCCCAAAGGCCCCGTTTCTAAGAGGTACTGAAGTTTATGACATCTCCCGAGAGAGCTGGTTCTCTGCCAGTATGCACTGCTGGAAAACAGGGAGGAGATAACAACAGACGAGAAGTCAAACATTTTGAACATCACTGAACTCTGTTCATAGGTAAAGAAACTGTCATTTCCGGATTGACAGGCAGAAACAAAGTTATGCACTGGAGTTTCTGCAAATGCCATTCCAAAACACTAGGTATTTAATATATAGACAATTTTTTTTTTTTATACACAAATGAAAAATACTAAGCCAGTATGCGCCTCCACCCAGTTTCCCATCAAATTATCTGTAAGCACCATATTTTTCTGTGTCTAGGTCACATGAGAAAATACTGTCCTCCTTCAAGGGGGGTTAACTGCTCTTATGTTCTTTGAGTAGCTGTTACCAACTTGACAATAAGCAGCACTACACTAAGGAACCTCTTTTTTGTTGCAACCACAGTGTCATCACATTGTACCTTCACCAGCTCCCTTTCCCATGGCTCCGCTCGTAGTAGCAAGCTCCACTTGCTTTCTCTTCTACCAAATTCAGAGACAGCCATGAGGGGTTGGAACATGCCTTCTTTTAGAGACAGTAAGAGATGTCAGTTGGCCAAATTGATTAACCTAATCACCAAAGGATGAAATCGATCTTCTACGTCCTGGCTGAGCTGAAGCTGAGCTGGTCCTAGACGCTGACCTGATGCAGAGCTACAAAGCATTTCTAACATAATGCAAAAATGACACAAAACCAAGCCGTGGTCACAGATAATACCACGGAAGTATGTGGTATTTGGTGTGCTGACATAAAAGCGAGGGTTTTACGTACTCAGAACATAAACCACAGGAGCACAGTGGAGCCTTGATCTCTGTGAGTGAAATTCACAGATAAGCAGAAAATTTCCAAGCCCAAGCAGGATGAGGCCTGTTGTAGCAAGGATCAAGTACAACGCACTCCACTTACGCGCACAAGGTAAGATTAAAACATACTTCAATCTGACTGGATAATTGCCACCAAATTATAAAGGCTCCCCAGTATTGACCTCCTTTGCACAGGCACAACGCCGTACAAGAGGTAACCGAAAGGCACCTCTCTACAGTCTTGTTTGCTCGGCACTGCGTGTTTCTTTCTTCAACGAGTAAGACTTCCAGATCCTAGTAGCAGGGGTCTTGCACCCCTTTTTCTGCACCAAGCACCTGAGCTGTATTTCACCTCTTTTGCTGGGCAGTCTGACCACACAGAGATGAAAACCAAATCCTCCTTAATTGAATCAATTCTTATTAAAAAAAAACCCCAAAAACCAAAAAAAACCCAAAACAAAACAAAACAAACAAGACAAATACTAATCATCATCTGCTAGAGTGCGTAACTGTAGGTTTGTAACTGGGGGAGAACAAACCATTGCATTGCTCACCTTACGTGGGTGGACAGATGGATATAATATTGCTTAACAAAGGGATGTCTTGCACTGAACAACAAGTAACATTTCTTTTACTTCTCTACAGCAAGGCACAAAGATCACTAAAGAGAGGATGGGAACAGTTTTGACAAATTAAATTTGCTGTTTATATGAGTTAGACCCGAATCCCAACAACTTCAAGAGGAAGCTGGACTGAGCCTCAGGTAAATCCTCACTGACTACACAAGTGATCTAGCATGTTTGACTATCCTCAGAGCAGCATCAGAGGAATCTTGCATGTCAGTGCTGAAGCATTTTGGAAGCAATTTGGGTAGATGATGACTGCTCCACTGGATCCCCTGAACATGTGCCCTGTCTGGATATGTTAACATCTCCTGGCCTTTCAGACATACTGCAACTTCTGTTGGATGTGAAGACTAGACATGGAAGATCCTAAACTCAGTACTTCTCTTTCCTCATCTACAAGATTTACTCCATTTAACTGATATTATCAAGACTCACAGAGGAAAAAACATCCTACAAACAAAAACCACCCTCCTGATCTAACAAGATGAACATTCCCCTGGCTAGTCTGGTTAAACCTGTCATGATTGTCTCACGCCAGCATGTCCTGCCTGGTGAGCAAACATCTTTGTGAAGCAGAACACATAAGCACCCAGTTAATTTCCCAGTACTAGGGGCCACACTATTTCCTTCATGCTGCTCCCTCTGAAGCCTCATCCTAACTTTCTTGTGCTACCTTGACTCCCCTACAGTAGGATTTTTGTGGAGCAGCTTAAAAAAGGTTGTCTTGCATTAAAGTACATCTTTTTGTCTCTTTGCACTTCTCTGTGCAAGTCTCCGGTTCTCCAAAACACTGCCACCTTTATTCTCGCAGCCAGGACTTGCCACTAGCCATAGAAACAGCACATCTAAAAAAGCATCCAAAATAAACACAAAATATCCCCATCTTCCAGTTACTTGTCCCTGCTATGGAGGCCTCTGATTTTCAACTTGGATAATTCATGTGTGTGCATCACTTCAGTACAACAGAGGGAACTGCAAAAGCTATTACTGACTTCTGCCAAGGACCTTCAAAAAGCCCCAAATTCTCTAAGGCACCCTTGAGAGTAATCCTCCCTCTCTACTCCCCTCTTCAACCTGGGTCCTACCACAGCTAAATAGGTGGTCTGAAACACCAGCTGCATCTGAAGCCTTCCGCACAGACCGTGCATTTTCAGCATCTGAGGCCTGAGGTTCAGGTTTAATTCACACCATTGCTGAAAACAACAGAGTCAGGTTCACCGTTTCTCTCCAGTTAGTGCACTGAACAGGCTTGCAGCAATAGATTTGTTTTGTTTTGTTTTTTTCCAGTTGCTATTTGTTTGTAAATTCTTACACAGAGCTCCATCTTTTTGCACAGTAAAAATGTGACAGCCTGACGCAGCCAGCCAGCGGGCTGGAAGTGCAAGTCAGAGACCAAGAATAATGCTCACTTTGGCTTCTAGAGGGTCTGCCAATTCTAGCAGAGTGCTGCCCATGGATCCCACTCAGGGGCAACAGTGAACATTAGTTTTGCCTTAGGAAGCAACTGAACGAACTTGCTAGCAAGAGCTGCGGCCATATTTGCTAATAGGAGAAGAGACATTGTTTTCCCTCTTTGCATTCAGTTCTTGCCAGCAGGGCACTACCCAGCCTCTCCACTACTCTCCTGGTTGTTTAGCAAGCCAATAAGGAAACAATTTACCCCTCCCTTAGCCCAGTTCTTGGGTCTTTTCTGTTTGTCGGATATACTCCCAACCTCTGTCACCGGTACTCAGAGAAGCATGAATGTGACCCAACCAGATAATAGTGTCACTACTGTCCTTAGCCACAGCAGCAGGGTAACCAGCCTGAGTTGCCAAGCTCACTTAGCAGCTTCTTGAGCAACAACAAAAGCAACACATCAGCCTGCCAGTGCTGCAGACAGACTAGTGCCTCAGCTTACACCTAACAGAACACACTGTCCAAGTTTTCATGCAAGTAAGATTTTTTTTGGTTTTTAAACTTTTAAACCTACTAAGAGAAAAAACTAGAAAAGCAGCACCAAAACTAAAGGCATGCATACCACTGGCATACACACCATTTTCCAACAGCAAGCACTTATTTTATAAACCATTCCCAACTAGCAGACAGGAAATTCACTGTCCAAGTTAGCTGCTTTTCTCACAAGAACTTTACCCCCTATGCCCTGAAGACTCTGGGCTAAAGGTGGTTTGCTGCCTCAAAGAGAAAAAATAAATTAAAAAAAAATATACACACCTATTCAATTCAAAAAGCATACAGCTACCTATCAGGCCCCTCTAAAACAAGCCTCCGCTGCGTCGCTCTCTGGGGGAGCAGGGGAAGACCAGCACAGCTACAGTAACGCCATGACCAGAGAACAAAAAAATTCCACAAGCTCCTCTTTGGGTCAGGATTTTCTCCTCTTAAACCACAGCCTTCAGTCACACATAACATTTCTTTCTGCCTGAGGCAGGACTGGTGTTTGGCTCCAGGAGTCTTCTGCAGAGAGGGAGATGATGGGTGGAGAAGACCAGCCAGCTTTGCTTTCAGTGTGAAATCCAGACAGGCAACATCCTGGTTTTTCATCTCTTCCCTTGTGCACACAAACCAGCCTATAAACAGCAGAAACCACTTTTGGAAGCCCCTCCCTCAGTAGCAGTTTGGTTTTAGTAAGAAGCAAGTCTGTATCATTTCATACCCTTTTTAGACTAGATACGTCAACTAAACACTGTCTTTTACCAAAGCAAAAACCACTTCCCAGGCAGCTGGTCTGCAGAGAAAAAGCACCTAGACAGGCTTTGATCAACAATACTGCCTCTTCCCCACCCACACCTTCCTTCCTGTTGAGAAAGCAATGACAAGGGGATGCGCTTTAGCGGTAGATACAAAAACAGTCACCTCCACACACATGCTCCAGCTAGTCAGAATGCCAGCTCCATTTCTGAGTGCCAAATACCTTCAGTTTTCCATCCAGAGATGTTTGCCTGGATGCACTCAAAAGCTTCCAGCACAGCAGCTTCCCACTATGCACCCTCTGCTCCTGCATTGTCCTCCCCAGTCCGAGCGTTTGGATTAATACCAATATTAGGCTAGGAAATGGCTCATCAAGTATTCCATGGATAAATGTCACTGCTTGTAACAGCAGGTCTGTGCTGAACACGAAGAGCTACATGCTTTAGACCAGCGTTTCTCTTGGCAGGCTGGCTCCAAGAAGCATGACAATGGTCTGCTCTGAGAATCACAATTAGAGATTCTACCCTCTCCCGACACCCAGCATCTTGGGGACATTTGGGGGGACATTTTTTAGCCCACATAATTAAATTCCAACACAAATGTCTCCTGCAGTCATTAGAAAGCCTTCTCCCTAGAGGACAGGTGGGTTCTTCCTGGTAGAGGCGAAGTATGCTCTGCTCCCCTTTCAGGTAGATCGAGGTGTTGGTGGTTTGTTTTGGGGATTTTTTTTTTTGTTTTTTTCTTTTTGCTTATTGCCCACAAGTGTGCTAACCTGTGTGTTTTAACTATACAAGTTCAGATACAACATCTGAAAAGGGACCCAGACCAAAGTTATCCTCTGCCAGCTGGAAACAGTTGAGAACTCCGTGTTTCTAGCCGGAGACAGCATTCACACCATAAATGACAGATTACCAGATGCCCAGGTTTTCCACTGCCTATAATTTCTGGGGTGGAGATGGGGACTGGAACCAGGAGAACAGATTTTGAACCTTCTCCTTTTCAGCACTCTGGCTTTCTCTAGCACATGAGCAGATGGGTCATTTCCCAGAGGGACAAACCCGAGACGGCAGCTGCTGCCAGGGCCCAGTCACAACAGCTGAGACTAAAGGACCTCTTTATATTTTACTTACAGAAGGCAGAAGTCAATAAAAGGCCTCCATTGTGAGCACACACACTTCTCACCAACCCTGCCCCTAAAATATTTTAAGCCTTCCTAAAAACACACTGCAAAACATAACCCTCTTTTGGGCTCTGTATATTAAGCAGAGGCCAAAGTCCACTGAAAAATAAGCTCTCTGTCTTTACTGGCTCCAGATGCTGCTTACTCTGAAGTCCATGACACACGAGCAAACTGAGCAGGACTGGAGCCTTTACAGGGAAATTACAGTTTCCCTAGCAAGGACATACTCTGAAGAGGAGGCTTATTTTTCTTTATGTCATAATGTGGGTAAATGAGAAGAAACCAAAGCAAAGAGATTTGTATATATAATCATATAGCTGTGCATTTATATAATTAGACACAAATGCTTACACTGTGTACAGTAACAGGCACCCCTCACACAGTCATCCCATCCACACCAAAGCTGCCTTTTCTCTCTCTCTCTTTTTTTTTTTTTCTTTGGTAGGGCAGGGGAAGAAAAAGGAAGAAAGAAAAGACTCTAATTGCAGCCTTCCACCAATGCAGTCACCATCTGGTAACTCAAGAGACACATGGAGAAGAATTATCTTAATTAACATGTTACAACAGTATTTAAAAAAACTCTATGCTTATTAACACTCAGCTGTGATTAGCCAACCATGGAGGAAGCCTGCTAGTGCAACATTAATTATGGGTCCTGTCTGTCTTTCTATTAGAAATACGATTTTTTTTCCAGTGGCTTATCTCTCTCCTAAAAAGAAAACCATTAGCATCAAAGCTTGCTCTAAAATGCAAATTCTATTTACATTCTCAAGAGTCAAAATGTTTAGGCTATATGAAGCTGCCACTGGTGCTTCTAGAATGCTACAGACTGTCTTGATATAAAATGTACTTTTCTCTGCCCGTTAGAAATCTTTGCTTCAGACAACTCCCTCTCTCACTGAAATTTTAGCAGAAAAAATAAGTTTTATACCTTTCAAGTTCCTTTCCCCCTCAAAAACAGGAGCACTGACTTTGCTGTATGCTAGGCAGGGAAAACCAAGACACAAAATCCAGGCCTAACAAAAGAACCACATCTGTGAAAGGAAGATTTCTGTAATGGAAAACAGCAACCAAAACACAACTGCACTCCAGCAGCAGATTTGCCTCCCTAGAAGAGTGCTACTCACTATGACAACTGTATTAATATTTTCCCCATAATAGGCCCACCTGTAATGTGCTCCCCTCAGATACATTCCCA